>VDFB02193867.1:426620659-426712818 GCA_007258455.2 Sequoia sempervirens
CCACAAATATCACAATTCCTAGATATACCAATTCTTCCTTCATGAAACTACACTTCTTTATGTTTATCAACAACTGATCTTCTCTCAATGTTTGAAAAACTTGTCTTATGTGCAACAAATTTTCTTCTCTACTCTTACTAAAAGTCAATATGTCATCCAAATATACAATCACAAACTTACCCAAGAATTTCTTCAATACCTCATGCATTAGCCTCATGAAAGTACTCAGTGCATTTGTTAGTCCAAAAGGCATCACCAACCACTCATACAATCCTTCATTTGTCTTGAATGTTGTCTTCCACTCATCCTATTTTTTGATTCTGATATGATGAAATCCACTCTTCAAATCTATTTTCGTAAAGTATCTAGCTCCACTCAAACAATTCATAATGTCATCCATCCAGGGCAAAGGAAATCTATACTTCACCGTGATCTTGTTTATGGCTCTAGAGTCTGTACACATCCTCCATTCTCCATCCTTCTTAGGTGCTAACACAACAGGTACTACACAAGGACTTAAACTCTCTCAGATCAAACCCTTTCTCAACAATTCTTGTACTTGTCTATTCAACTCTTCATTCTCTACAGGTGTCATCTGGTGTGTTGCTTTATTAGGAAAACTAGCTCTAGGAATCATATCCATGCAATGACTAATACTCCTCACAGCTGGCAATCCATCAGTTACATTATCTAAAATGATCTCCCCATACTCTATCAGCAACTCCTTTATCTCATCCGGTTGTTCTTCTACATGCTTCAGGTCTTCGGCCTTCTTGGGAACCAAGGCATAACACATGCTCTCATGTCTCAATCCATCCAGGAATCTCCTTCCATCAACCAAACAAATTCTAGCACTCGTACAAACCTCAACTTTAGGAACATATTCCAATGGCAACAAATTTTTCTTCATCCCATTAAAAAAAATGGTATATGTATTCCTCTTTCCATCATGAATAGCCTTTCTATCATACTGCCAAGGCCTTCCCAACAAAACATTGCATACATCCATAGGCATGATATCACACAAAACTTCATCATGATAATTTCCAATCTTCAATTTCACCAAACTTTGTTCACTTACCAGTATCTTATGCTCATCTTGAATCCATGCTATCTAATAGGGCTTCAGGTGTTTCAATCTCTCCAGTTTCAATTTGGTCACCATCTCTTCAAAAACCAGGTTCTCAGAACTTCCACTGTCAACAATCACTTTGCAACACTTACTAGCTACCTTGCATCTAGTCTGAAACAAATTCTTTCTCTACAACAGTTCCTGATCCACCTCCCTTAGATATAATACTCTTCTATTCACCAACATTTCTCCATCTTCTGGTTTATTAGATGATCTAACGTGATCTTCCTCACAAAGGTTGTTCTTCTATTGTTTTTTGACTTTCTACTTGTCTCTCCTTGATTACATTCAAATGCTCTATGTCCTTCTCCACCACATTTAAAGCAAGTTCCCCTAAATACTCTTTTCTCCTTATCATCTTTTCTATAACCTTCATTCCGGTAACCACCATATCCTCCTCTTCTGTAAGAGTTTCCATCACTTCTATGGTAAAATTTTCATTCTTACTAACTTCTTTATCTTTATTCTGATTTGGAAAAGATCTTCTTCCTCCTCCAGTAAAAATTCTTCCTCTCTGAAATCTTCCACCTCTTCCTCTCTATCTTTGCTCATGTATTTTATTCAACTTCTCTTTTGCTTTTAGGGAACTTTGGTATGTCTCTTCCACACTCTACAACTTTATCAAACTAATATCATCCTATATAGATGACCTCAAGCCATTCACATATCTAGCTACTGGCTCGATCTCATCCTTTGAATGTCCAGATCTGATATTCAACTTATAGAACTCCTCAGTATACTTTGTCACACTTGACTCCTTCTGCTTCAAATTTTGCAACTTCCAGAACAAATTGATCTGATAATCTGCAGGCATAAACTTTGTTTTCAACTTATTTACCATTTGATCCCATGATTTTATCTTTTCTTTTCCTCTTCTCTTCCTATCTGTCTACGAATGTTCCCACCAAAGGGATGCACATCCTTTCAAATTTGTACAAGAAAATTTTACTTTCTTATCTTCAGTGGTTCCTTCAAACTCAAAATATTTTTCCATCTCTGTCCTCCAATCAAGCAATTCTTCTGAATCAAACTTACCATTATAATCTAGTGGATTGAAATGTGGTTTTATATTCTCTCTAGTTAGGGCTCTTATGAACCTCTCTTCTCCCTGATCCAGGTCATGTTGATCTTCTCTTCCTCTTTCTTCATGTACTTCTACCTATTCATCACTCACATCGTCAACTAGTCGACCTCTCCTCTGGGTCATTTCAATTGCACCTAATCTAGCAGCAATTCCTCTCAACATTTCCATTAAAGCTTGGTTTTCATTTCCATGTGCTACATTTCCTCTAATATCTCTTCTTCTCACGATCTTTGCACAAGTCCTCTGTAGCTGCAAGTCAGATCCTCAATCCACCACACCACAACAAATCTTCAACAGGACTTCACAAATTTTGGCTATCTCACATGGATCGAATCTCGCTCTGATACCAATCTGGTGTAGCCATAGTAGGAGGGTCCTCAAAGAGAATAATCTGTACCATGCAGTAAGTGTAAAACAATAGAAGCAACACAAAATATGGAGGGAAATGTAGATGCAAATATTCTCATTAATAGAAATCTTAGTTACAATCGACCGACAACATCCAGGCTTACAGATTCAGCTCACAAGCCTGATACATGTTCAAAAACATAATATTCCAATATGCTCCTATATTTGAGCTGAAATAATACAATTCGGATCAAGAACTTATCTACTCCTTATTCACTACTTTTCTAATGATCTATTACAAGCTTTATATCACACCTGCAGGTTTGGAATCATTCGCACCAGCCAAAGATTATTACAACCTCCAAAATGTAACATGTGCATGCATAGGTTGGCCTCAAATTTGAATTAATCCTTAGTGAATGAATAGGGTGAAGTGTGGACCTAAGTTAAGGTTAGGGAACACTCCATGGAAAAATTAAAATCACACTGATAAGATTTGCAAGTTACGGGGACAATCCACGATCGATCAAATTAACCATTAGGCTTGAAATTTATTCTGATGTCGGTTCAATAAACTGACATGAAATCTAGAAGATAACTTGCCGGAAAAAGATCCAATCGTGCTCAAATCTTGGAATAAGGCAAATGAACATGTCCACAATGAAAATGTAGATCCACAAGGTTTGGTGAGAAAATATGATGAATCCACCAACATGAACCGAGCAAGGACAAAACAAGAACAAAAACTGAAAGAAAATATTTTTGGTTGATGCAAGATTACAAAGAACCAAGGATGCTCCTACATCATAATGAGAATGTAAAATTTTATAAGCTTTGGAATCCACTAACCCGTAAAATGGTTTTCTCTAGAGATGTGATTTTTGGGGAGTTTAGAGCTTACTCAAGTGAAGAACAACCAAAGGAGAAAGATAAGACAAAAATAGTGCACTTTGAGACAAATATTGAGAAGCAGGAAGATGCACATGTGGAAGAAAAACCAGATGGATTAGAGGATGGAGAAGAAGAAGAGGGTTCAAAGAGTTCAAATGATGTGCATGATGAGCATGTGGAAGAAGAATAGCAAAAAGAACCCCTTATTGCTACCTTGAGAAGATCCACAAGGAAACAAAATCCAGTTGACAGGTATATCCCATCCAATTTTCATTATGTATTTTCTTTTTGAGTACTGACAATGAACCTAGATCCTACAGGGATTCTCTTTCTTCAGAAGAAAGTGATTCATGGATACAAGCCATGTAGGAGGAGATGATAACTTTGGACAGTTGTGATACGTGGGATCTTTTGAGTTTTCTCAAAGGAAGGAAGCCCATTGGTTGAAAGTGGTTATTTAAAAAGAAATTTGGAGTAGATGGTCAGTTAGAGTAGTACAAGGCCAAATTGGTGGCTAAGGGTTACTCTTAGAGAGTGGGAGTTGATTTTGGTGAAATTTTCTCTCATGTTGCTAAGTTAACTTCTATTATATTCCTATTATTTATTGTTGTTGCTTATGATTTTGAAATAGATCAAATGTATGTTAAAATTGCTTTCTTGCATGGGGATCTTGAGGAAGAGATTGAAATGTGACAACTTGATAGTTTTGTTGTGAAAGGAAAAGAACACTTGGTTTGTAGGTTAAAGAGATATTTATATGGTTTGAAATAGTCACCCAAGATGTGGTACCAAAAGTTTGGTGCCTTTTCATTGAAATTGGGTTTTGTTTGGAGTGAGGAGGATCATTGTGTTTACATTAAGGTTATTGATGATCAAATACTAATCATTGTCTTGTATGTTGTTGGCATGTTGTTTATGGGTAATAACAAGGTGATGATTAGGGAGCTTAAGACTTAGCTTTTTGGAACTTTTGATGTGAAATATTTGGGAGCTACAAAATATATTATTGGGATGGAGATCAGTATAGATCGGGTTCATAGAAATATTTAGTTAAGTCAAAGAAAGTATGTTGATACCATTTTGTAGAGGTTTAATATGCATGACTGTAAACCAATAAATATTCCATTTTTGATTGGTACTAAGTTGAGTTTAGACATGTGTCCTAATTCTGATGATAATTTTGGAGAGATGTCTATTATTCCTTATGCTACTATTGTTGGTAGTTTAATGTATGCAATGGTTTGCACTAGACCAAATATAGCCCAAGTAGTGGGGGTTTTGAGAAAGTTTATGTCTAACCCTGGTAGATAGCATTGGAATTTTGTTAAGAGAGTGTTTAGATATTTGTGTGGTACTTCAGATTATTGCTTGGTTTATCATGGTATTGATTATGTGGATAATTAATTGGACATATAGGGTTTTGCTGATACAAATTGGGTAGGTGACTTGGATATTCGAAGGTCCACTAGTAGCTATCTTTTTTAATTTGTTTGGAGGTGCAATGAGTTGGATGACTAAGAGGAAGCCTACAGTTGCATTTTCCACCACCGAAGCAGAGTATATGGCTGCTACACATGCCTCTAAGGAGGTGGTTTGGTTATAGAGACTTGGTAATGGTATTGGTTTTGATTGCAGGAAAGTGAGGATTAGATGTCGATGAAATCACAATACTATGTCTCACTTTTTTCCCAAGATGGGCATTGACATCAATATTTTTAACTAAATCTTCATCTTCTGAGACCTATAGAAGCTAAACCATTAAGAATTTGAAAATGATGCAAAGTAGTGATCTATGGAAATTTGTGTGTAGATTCTAAATATATTTTTAAATTTTTTTTCTAAAATAAATCATGAATCTTTCAACATCTCCTTTAATAACTAGTTTTAAATAGAAAACAACATTTTCAAAAAGTAACATTTGTGTTATCCAACATAACTTTTTTTCCATAAAGGATAAAATTCTAATTTTTGAAATATAGATTCTTAACATCAATATCTAGTGCAAAGATTAGTTTTCATAATTTTTTGTTAGATAGTTTTTTTAAAGTAATTTCTAAAGTCATTGTAACTATAATTTGGACATACATGTGTTTCGTCCAACCTAACTTGTGTATATATCAAAATCCTTTTTTTTTGGTGAATCAATGACATCAATACCTAGGGAAAGGGCATTTTTAAATTTTTTTACAATGGTTTACTATTTTTTCACCTTTGTAGAACGAAGAGCTTGATGTTCGGAGAAAATCCTATGTTTAGTAAAAATTGAAAATTAAATGCATGACAAAATGAAAACATATCAAAACTATACTTGTTGGAAAGCTCATTTTGAGGGCTACAATCTTGCAAAATATAATTTATAAATGATGTTATTTAATCCCTCAAAAGGTAAATAAAAAATTATTTTTTTCTAGCATTTTGATAGGTGCGAGGAGACTCCATTGTGGGTATGACTTAATACTAGAGGAGTTCTATCTGAGGGGGTATTATCTATCACTTTATAATTAAAACCCTTTAGATGGAACCTCTCAAGGCTTAAATCATTAATTTTTCTAAAAAAACCATTTCAAACGAAAATCAACATGTCCCAAAAGTGAGACACACTATTGTGGTAGCATCCATGTGATAGTCTGAGTGCCATATGTTTAGCCAAAAATCCTATGTATCATGCTCGTACTAAACATGTTGATATTTAGTATCACTTTGTGTGAGAAACGGTAGATAATCGTAAAGTTTTCATTGAGAAGGTTGATACTGGATAATGCTGCAAATTCTTTCACAAAGCCAGTGACCATAGATAAGTTCTCTTGGTGGAGGAAGGCTACGAGCCTTGATCACTGTACTTGATTATATTTTATTTATATCTCATAAATGTAATTGCAATGTATAATGTCAAGTGGGAGAATGTTAGGATAGGTGACATTATATTTTCTATCCTAAGTTAACTTATGTGCCCCCACATTCTTTGGAAAGTGTTCTAGGGGACATGAGAGACAATATTTATTATTTATTTTCCTATGACAAACTGTAATTGCATTCAAAGAGGTGGACCCTTTACGATGGTAGTTACAAAGCATTTTGAGAGGATGTTCCTCTTGGGCATCCAACTTTGTGAGTGGGGACCACTTTGGTTTGCATGTCCTTGCATGTTATTTGTATGTTTTGCTTGTTCTTACGTGGTTGGGTCCCCAGTTTTGCATGTTAGTGCATGTTCTTGCATGAATCGATCGGAGTCATCGGTGAGTTATGGAGTACTTGGGTTTGACCATTTTTGATTGGTTGTGGGTTAGGCATACATGTGAAGGCCATGTGATTATTCAATATTTTATTCCATGTTTATGGGTTGACCACTAAGGGGTTGTGGGTTTTTCTAGGTGGTTTTTCTTGTTGTTTTAGGATACCATTTGTGGTATTCTCTCCCACAAACTTTTTTTTTTTGGAGCCTTCAATTGGTGAGTGACTTAGTGCTACCAAATTACAGAGAATATTGTTGTATTGATGTAATTCCTTGAAGATTAATACAAACATTGGATCTCTTTGGGTGTGGATATTTTCCCACAAGGTTTTCTCCACTTATATCTTGTGTCACTTATGTTTGATGACTTGTGGTATTGCAGATTTTTCTTTCATTCTTACAGTTGTCAATCACTTAATCTTCCTAAGGTAATCTTGAATATATAATTTCAGATTTGCAATCACTTTTATAAGTTCATAGTGTTGCAAGTTATACCTTGATTTCCAACAATTTTTCCTTGTTCTTAGCTCAAGAAATATGCCCATCTCTGTTGTCATCTCTACCTTTTCCATTGCACTTCAAACAAAATATTATCAATTGCAAGATTGATGTATCCATGCCAACATTCACATTTTTTGAAAAAGATGAATCATTTGCAATAACCGTATTATTTTGTGTCTTCATTTTATTCTTGATATTTTTAAGATTCTACTCTAAGATAGGGTTATCATGTGCTTCTATTTATTCAGTCTCAATTGTAAAGTGTGCATTCTCTATCACATTAGCAACTTCTTCCTTCATAATTGAAAGGTTCATATTTAGGTTTTGGCCAATTTGATCTGTAGTAGTAACACCGAGTGCTTGGGAATTACTTTTTTCTCCTGCTTGTGTAATTATAGACCCCTTTTTGTTGCCCCTTAAGATGCCTCTATCCATGCAATGTAAAGTTACAAGGTGGAATAATTTTTGTTTTGTTCATTGTATGACCAAACCAACAGTTCCAACACATTTGTATGGTTAGTTTTATGCTATGAAAAGTCTTGTTTCACACCCCAATATGTCAAAACCTTCCAAGCTACATTGCACTAACGATTTCTCTTAAGAGACCATAGTGCAAAAAAATAACTTTGATGAGCTCTTTCTTGTAAAAAGTAGCAATTACTACCATTCTATCTAAAGTTACAAGGTCTTGTAGGGCCCTTCTACAATAACCTCTCTCAAATTTTCATATCTCCAATCCATTTTCCCATGGTGACGAGTTTTCATTTGATGAAAAAAGTGACAAATGCATGTACTATAAAGTTGCAAGGTGGCATAATTTTTGTTATGTTCATCGTGAGATCAGAACAAAAATTCCAACACATCTAGATGGGTAGGTTTACGCTAGGAAAGGTCCTTTTTTGCACCCCAACATTTTGAAATGTTCCAAGCTACATTGCACTAGCAATTTCTCTTAAGAGACCAAAGTGTGAAAAAAATAGCAAACTTTGACGAGATATTTCTTAGAAATTGTGGCACTTACTACCATTTTTTCTAAAGGTACAGGGTCACATAGGGCCCCTCTATAATAACCTCTCTCAATTTTTCATATCTCCAATCCATTTGCTTGTGGTGATGAGTTTTTAGTTGATGGAAAAATCATCAAATGCATGCAATGTAAAGTTGTAAGGTGGCATTTTTTTTTTGTTCATCGTGCAACCAAATCAATAGTTCCAAAACCTCCAAATGGGTAATTTTACACTAGGAAAGGTCTTTTTACACACCACAACATGTCTAAACATTACAGGCTACATTGCACCAACAACTTCTCTTAAGAGACCAAAGTGCAAAAAAGTAGCAAACTTTAATAAGCTCTTTCTAAAAAAGTTGTGGCACTTAAACCATTTCATCTGAAGTTATAGGATCACATGGGCCCCTCTATAATAACCTCTCTCAATTTTTCATATCTCTAATCCATTTTCCTGTTGTGAAATTTTTTTCATTTGATGGAAAAAGCATAAGATGAATGCAATGTAAAGTTGCAAGGTGGCATATATTTTGTTCTATTCATTATGTGACCAAACCAAAAATTCCAACACGTCTAGGTGGGTAGGCTATTCTTGTAAAGGTTCTAATTCACACCCCAACATGCTGGAACGTTCTAGGCTACATTGCATTGGAAATTTCTCTTTAGAGACCAAAGTGTGGAAAAACAATAAAATTTGATGAGATCTTTCTCAAAAAATGTGGCACATTTTACCATTTTTTCTCAAGGTAAAAGATCACATAGGGCCCCTCTACAATAACCTCTCACACTTTTTCATATCTCCAATCCATTTCCCCGTGGTGACAAGTTTTTAGTTGATGGAAAAAGTGTCAAATGCATTGAAGAGAAAGTTGAAAGGTGGCATAATTCTCGTTTTGTTCTCCATGCGACCAAACCAATAGTTCCAACATGTTCAGATGGGTAATTTTATGCTAGGTAAGGTCTTGTTTCTTACCACAACATGTCAGAACATTCCAAGCTACATTGCACTAGTGATTTCTCTTAAGAGACCAAAGTGCAGAAAAGTAGCAAAATTTGACAAGCTCTCTCAAAAATCATGGAAACCATTTTGTTTGAAGTTACAAGATCACATAGGGCCCCTCTACAATAACCTCTCTCAATTTAACATGTCTCCAATCAATTTTTCTATGGTGACAAGTTTTCAGTTGACAGAAAAAGCATCAGATGCATGCAATGTAAAGTTGCAAGGTGGCATAATTTTCGTTATGTTCATCATGCTGCCAAACTGACTGTGATAGGGAAAATTTCTATGTTAGAAAATAAACAAAAAATAACACTAAAAACACTCCACGCCTCAAGATTAGCCTAGTTGAGTTCAATACAAAATAAAGACAACGAAATAAAACCTTTTACCTTGTCTCGAATCAATCCTTTGGTTGGCCCTTTAATATTTGGTGTTGTATGCTCCATGGATGGCAAGAGATGCAAATGTATGAGATAGATGGAAAATAGATGAAAGTGAATGCAAGTATGAAAAATGGATAAGTATGGCTCAAGGAAAATTTTGCAAGAGTTTGGCTACTATTAATGATCTCTCCCAAATTGAGAGAAAAGAGGGGGTGTTTATAGAGAATTTAGAATTCTCTAGGAAAATGGATGGTCAAGATTGAGTCACCAAGATCAATATGTAGGGCTAAAGTGAGTTGAGAACTCACAAGCCCTCACATCTTAACATGTGGCATGTGAAGTTTCTTAAAAGAGGTAATGTGTACATGAGGTGGAAGAATAGTACATGACATGGAGGGAGTATATAGTACCTTGGGATTGGGACAAGATCTCCTCATAAAGGAGGTACTTGTCCCCATGTGGGTGAGAGGACATGTGGGGAATTAAAAATTCCTCAAATATTCTCATGGGGATGAAAGAAGGAATTTAAAATTCTTTTAAATGCATTGGGGGATTAAATGTGAATTAAAAATTCACATGGGGAATGAGGTGTCTTCTTAAAAA
The DNA here is from genome assembly GCA_007258455.2 of Sequoia sempervirens. Taxonomy (NCBI): domain Eukaryota; kingdom Viridiplantae; phylum Streptophyta; class Pinopsida; order Cupressales; family Cupressaceae; genus Sequoia; species Sequoia sempervirens. Next base: position 426,630,843 of record VDFB02193867.1, read on the forward strand.
AAAGAAAGTTTTTAATGAAGTTGACTAAGGACACATTCCATAAATGATATGGGGATTAGGGATGACCTACTTAAGTGATTAAGGTTGTGCAAGTACTTGATTAGAAAAAATAATGATATATTAAAAACAAGTGAGAAATTATGGAGGATGGGACCCTAATGATGATTAGAGGTGTGCACATTTTAATCATAAATTAATTATGACTAAGAAAGAGGGTTAGATTGATAAGAAGGATTAGAGACCAACTTGCAAAAGTTGGAGGATGTGATAATGAGAGAGTGAGGAATTTAAAATTCCAAAAGATAATATGACTAAATTAAATAAAGTGATACATTTATTTAATTTAGAGAGGAAAGAGGGGAATTTATTAAATTAAATACTTTAGAAACCTTATCTAGGACATGAAATATTAATTAAATGAGTGATTTAATTAATACCGACAAAGAGGACGAATTAAATGAGCAAAGGGATGATTAAGGAGACGCCTTTGACCATATGGAAGTGGTCAAATTTAGGTGTCTACATTTTTTCCCTCTTTGAAATACTATTAGGATGATAGGGTTTTGAAGAAAAATAAAATACAAACGACTCTATGGAAGAAGCGATCGAAAAGGAGATGCCCCAGCATGGGAGAGATTATGAGCTACCCGAATGGAGGATAATTAAAGGGGATGCCCCGGTCTCGCAAGGGAAGGCTTATTATGGAAGATTGGGAGAGAATGGTAGGGTATGCCCCCTCGAGAAGGCAGATGGGGAAAGAAAAGGGGCCCCAAGAAACTTCTCAAAAGTATGAAGTGGTATATGTCGTTGAAAAGAGCACGAAAAATTGAGAAGATTGGCACTTGAATAGAGGAAAATGGGTTTACAATGTGGAAATGGCAGGCTTGGGAAGATAAGGGGGTGAGGCAATTAGTTGAGGGTAAAAAAGGTTAAATAAAAAGAAAAAATTCCTTGTATTTTAAAAAGTGAAAAAAAGAGGGGGAAAGGCTATAAAAGGTAATTCTACGAATTACCTCTCCTCATTTGGACAACTGTCAAGTGAGGAGAAGATGGAGAAGAGGAGAGGGAAAGAGGGAGAAGAGGAGAGGGCAAGAGGGAGGGGACACGATGCCGAATTACGATAGCGACATCATTCATCGGGCAGACGAGAGACAACGATTCTTCACTGAGTGTGTCGTGCCATGGTAGGTGAGCCTGAAATCCCACTTTGTGATTTTAGTTAATTTAGCTAAATTTTGCAAAAAAAGGGTTTTGTGGGGGTGCTCGGGAGGAAAAAAAAAGTGTTGGGGAGGGGTTTAGGCTAGGTGTTGGGGGAGGTGAAGGGGCGGGGGTTGGCCGGGCCCAGGAGGGTCCACCTGGGCTCGGACGGAGGCCCACCTAGCCTGGCCTGGGCGAGTCCACCCGAGCCTGGTGGGTCCGCCCAGGCTCAGGCGTGTCCACTTGGGCTTAGGCGGGTTGGCCTGAGCGAGGCGGAGGCCAACCCAACTGAGCCCGGACGGGCTCACCCACAAGCTCGGGTGAGTCCACCCGGGCTCAGGCGGGTCCGCCCGTGAGCTGGGGCAAAGCCGCGACGACCGAAAAAAGGCTAAAGGTAGGGAGAAAGAAAAGGGGTTAAGCGTGAGATGGGGAAATAGTGGGATGGGGAAGGAAAATCCTGGGGCAGAAAGAGTTAGGATAAGAAACATAGGAGAAAAATGACACTAGGAGAAACTGACAAAGTGTCGTTGTGATGGATGCAAAATGTTGAGAGCCTGTAGATGTGGGAGAGACGATCAGAGGTATTGACGAGATGCTTGGCACGGATGACAGGTGCGGAGCACTAGAGACTAGTGAAGTCAGGGCTAGTTCATATGCTGATATACCTGACGATTAAGGCCCACAGGGCCATGCTAACAGCCTTGATAGAGCGTTAGGACTCGGTGACAGCGACGTTTCATCTATCGACTGAGGAAATAACAATGACCTTGGAGAATGTTTGGTGAATCCTGATGCTCCCTATAGCAGGGCTTGTGGTTAGCGAGTGTTGGACATCGGGTGAGGCGCTAGATGAGTCTATGCATGTGGTATTTGGTAGTGACGATCTACTGATTCAGCGGGGGTAGCTGGATGTGGACAAATGTCTGTCTTGCAGGGTACCGACTTTGTCTTTGTACCTTGCAGGGTTGATTAGTGGGATCCTGTTACCAGACTAGAGTGGTTGATTTTTGCATCTCAGGTTCATCAAGGTGATTCAACATATCATTAAGGGCTAAGAGGGGCAGTTTGTGTGGGGGACCTGCATATTGGCACAACTATATTGGGATATGCACCAGGTATGCTATCCGAGGGCGCGAAGTGTGGCCCATGTCACACTGCTATAGGTTTGGGCTTGGGAGCACATCAAGGTGACTAGGCCGATTGTGCACAGATTAGGAGAGCAGGATGACAGAGAGGTCATGGCCTAGGGATGGGGGCAGAGGTGGGAGTGATACTGCGGTATCAGGATGTGAGAGATATAGATGTATGGAGGAGACGACTGGATGATGTGCAGGTGGAGATGATAGTGTGGCATCCTTATATGCTACGGTGCTTTAGGGGTTGGAGGGATGATGAGGAGGTACACATCAATTACTTCTTTACCCGTTGTTATATGGTTGGGAGATTTTCGCTTGTAGTGGAGCTACACAGACCCGATCAGGTGACACGACAGTTTGGAGTGAAGTAGGATATTCCTGCGGGGTGGGTGAGATTCTAACGACTGTCACGAGAGCGGCCATGGGGGGCTACACTGAACCTGGATGTAGTGTGGCCAAAGTTGGAGGCACTACAGTTTGTGCCATACCCAGACAGGTAGGAGGGGCAGAGAGATGTAGGTACGATGAATCGATATCAGCAGTGGTTCAGGCGACATCCACCGCCACGGATTACCCCAGTAGTGTCGATTGAGGGAGCACTAGGGTTTGAATCAAAGGATGAGAGATGACTAAGGGCAGTGGGACCGGTACCCGGAGGGGGATAGAGAGGATTTCAGGTGAGAGGAGGACAACAGGGGGAGGGACAGGAGGCAGGTAGAGCAGCTGGGGAGCCAGTGAGGGCAGCCAGGAGGAGGAGACAGGAGACAGTTGGAGTGGTTGAGGAGATAGTGAGGGAAGCCAGGAGGAGGAGATGACGACGTAGAGCCCAAGGGAATGGAGTAGAGGAGGGAGAGGATGAGGTCAGGGCTGCAACACAGTAGGATAGAGGGCCGAAGATCCAAAGAAAGAGGAGCCAAGAGGCACGTGCATCTCCAGGAGGTCAACAGCAGGAGAGAGGAGAGGAGGTTGAGACCAGCAGAGCATGGGAGAGACAAGAGGTGGACATGGCCACAAGAGGGCATCAGTGATAGAGGCAAGAGGAGGGCGAGGCCAATAGAAGGTAGGAGAGGATGACAGGGAGAGAGGGATCCCCTTTGGTGATAGATGTGGATGTCATGGATGCGTCGACAGAGAGAGAGGGGTATGAGCCACGAGAGATGGACATTGACATAGATGTGTATGACCTCTAACTACTATCAACAAAACCTCCCCAAGGAGAGGATCCTGTGGTGGTGTTGAGAGAGACTCTAGAGAGACTGCACCTCAGCGAACAGTGATCTCAGTAGATAGAGGAAGAGCGGATCAGATTAGAGGTAGCACTGAGTGAGCTACAGGCACGATTCACCTAGGGTGAGAGAGATTATACAGTCCTGGCCACGTTAGTGTCCGATGTGGAGAGGAGATTGATGAGAGAGAGAGATGAGGCATGTGATGAGGTAGTTGACCTGCGAGCAGAGATAGAGAGATTGCGAGCAGAGGTGGCTAGGGAGTATGAGGAGGGAGATGCAGCGAGATCGTTTGGTAGCAGAGGCAGTGATATGGTAGGTCATTGGAGGAGGGATAGGGCAGGAGCCGTCAGAGATTAGGGTGGGGACTTACAGAGATACAGAGGATCTGTAGAGACAGCTACATCAGTTATGGAGAGAGAGAGAGCATATTGGCATAGGGAGCAGGCTGAGCTCAGAGACAGAGTGGATTGTTTAAAGCAGACAGTTGGGGATTTGAGGTTGATGCAGCAGAGAGAGGAGGAGACGAGGAGAGAGATATGCATGCTGCGGTCAGAGAGAGATGTGGCACAAGCATAGGTGCAGGCCTTAGAGGTAGATAGGGATGTGCTATAGGCATGCGCTTAGGTGGCCGAGAGTGAGTGGCAGGTGGCAGAGTCAGAGGTTCAGTCTCTTCGGAGAGAGAGATGCAGCAGTGTCACAGGTGTCAAGTCTTCGGCAAGTGTGAGATTCTACCAAGTTGAGACCTCAGGGACTACAAAGGGACAGGGATGTAGCAAAGGCTCGGGCACATGCTACATAGAAAGAGATGGATGCAACAGAGATACAGATGTATACATTGTAGAGTGAGTGAGTGAGACACAACACAAGCTCAGTTGTAGGCAACACTCGGTGTGGGGGGCGAGCTGGAGGTGAAGGTACAGGGCTTACGTGCACAGTTACAAGCTACAGAGGCTGAGAGAGAGATAGGGCTACAAAGTAGGTACAACAACTGGCAGAGGCACAGGAGGCCTTGGTACAGGAGCAGAGAGTTACTAGCGAAGACCGAGACAAATACAGACTTTAGCGGAATGCCGCCAGGCATCAGGCTGGGCAACAAGATGATTATATGCAGGAGTCGATTTATTGGAGGTGTGCGTATGAGTATGCCATTCCAGATTTAGTGCTGCGCACAACACGCTACATTAGACAGGCACCTCAGATGCCAGCACCGTCCCAGTCATTAGGGGCATGTACCAGAGGGTATAGTGACTATCGATGAACTCCTCCTCTCGGTGGTTACCAGGGGACTCCCACCTGTGAGCATCAGGGGACTCCTACGCATAGAGGACCAGTGCCAGACTCTCCTCAAAGATCAGATGTGGGTAGCTCACAATAGGATAGCCAGAGATCAGATGACAGGATACCAGTTTTTTGACAGACACTAGATGGAGCATTTAGTACTTATCAGCAGAGATCAGAGATGCTCTACATCTTTGGATTTTGTACTTTATTTGATGATGTATGAGGACTATGTGATGGATATATGATAGATTTTGATGTATGATGGATATGTGATATATTATGCTTGAGACTTTGTGACGAGATGTACGTTGTATTATTTTGATTACGATATGGGATAGTCCTTATTGACACTATGCATTATGTTTCTTTTGTGATGGGTGATTTAGTTTATGTATGCACATGTATATGATATTTCCTACTTATGTTGATGGATATTTTGGTTTATTTATGCACATGTTTATGCTACTACATGCTTATGTGGATGTATGGGTATATGATACTTCCTGCCTATGTGGATGTATGGATGTACGAGTGGATTTATTTATGCACATGTTTATGATACTACATGCTTATGTGGATGTATGGATATATGAGTGGATTTATTTATGCGCATGTTTATGATATTTTGTTACTATGTGGATGGATGATTATGCATATATTAATTTTGATAATGCAGGGTGATATGGATATTTGGTATGAAATGTAATTATGATGTAAATGTTAATATGGACGTGTATGGGTAAATGAAACTATTGATGCTTAATCTAATCAGCCTGTGAGTTATGAAATGTATTGAACCTATAATGTAACATGAAATATGAATGAAACATGAGTTCCTATAATGCAAACCTAAGTGTTAATAAGGACCTGTATGGGAATGTGGATAGGCGATAGGTGTATTGTGGGTGTGATAACTCATATGTCAAAAAACCATTAGTATCATGAGAGGAAGATCAAGAGGGAAAAGAGTCAAGACTTGCACAACCTACATCACAGGTCCTAGGTCATGAAGAAGGCTGAATGGAGAGTGTATGCAGTGAAATGAGATGCAATGCAATTAAGAATGTAACTTGCCATCCTCGGAGCATTAATTTTTGCTATAGCATAAGATACCGAATACCCTGATATGTAAGACCAAGGCAAGTTGGCATCTAATGCATGAAACAAACACAACAAATAGGAACGCTATCCCAACACCCCAAGGTCACGATGACCTTGGTCAGGCTAGGTATTGGGATAACCACAAACACACAAGGATTCCCCAGCATAACACAAGACCTCAGGGATCTTGGTGGGTACTATGTGGGACAATCGAGAAGACAAAAATAAAGAAAAAGATCAAGATACACCCCTATGTTGATGAGTCAAAGCACACCATGATATGATGGATTGAGGTGACCATGACAAGTGTTAATAGGGAGACAAAATGATAAAAAAATCCAAAAGCATGAAAAGATCACAATCAATTTCAAAACGTCCTTTGCCATAGGATCAAGGGGATGGATGGGATTGATGTGGTATGCTAGGAAGGGTGTATCCTGTTGAGACCGATAATGGATGCTAAACTAAAATGACCCAGTTGATGCAAGATGTTTTTCATTAACTAGATATCTTGACACTAGGGGATTTTGTTTGTGAAGAACGAGCCAGACAAGGATACGGACTGACGCACCCTATAGACCTAGGGGATTTTTTTTTGTGAAGAACGAGCCAGACAAGGATATAGACTGACACACCCTACAGACCTAGGGTCTCGGGGGTCGATCAAAGATTATCCTTGCCTACGTGAAAGCGCAGAGCCCTTGTAGTTCATGAAAAGACCATGGATAAAGCAGAAAGAGGACGATGAAGGTAGATGATGGATGACCAACACAAGATGGTCATAATACCCCAGGGGCAATTCAAGTGATCAGCCTTGCCTATGTGAAAGCGCAGGGGCAACATAGTTTGACAAAGGATGCGATAGGATAGGATCTAGATGGATACCGACACGATGGATGATCCTATGTGATGACACAGACTGACCGATGAGGAGACGAACGACATAAGCTCAGAGTGGGATACTGAAAAGCTTAGGTTGAGGGACAACCTAAATGGATCATCCAATGCTCAATCAAAATATACCAAGCGGTCAAGAATGGGATGGGTGAGGATGATAGTGCGGATGAAAGCATAAAATAACTAGGATGCCAGGTAGATAATGATTAAGCCCTCTACGGATGATGCCTTTTTCCAAGTTTTCACCATCCGTACTTATCCAAGGCGCCACCAAAAGGTGGTTTTCACCATAGGACGAACTTATTTCTCTTTACTATTTTATTTTATTTTGGATTTTTTTGGATTTTTTTGTATTCTTCAAAAAAAATTAATTTTTTTAATTTTTTTGATAGGTGGGGTTACCCAGCAGACTTAGGTGTAGAAATTCTTCAGATGCATGATATTGATGGGTTCTTCGAGGGACTCTCCTTCAATATTAGTCAACCTATATGCCCTAGATCCATATTTGGCGGCTATGATATAAGGCCCCAACCAGTTTGCTTCAAATTTTCCTTTCTTGTCTCAGTCTTGTTGAGTATGCTGGTTCTCTTTTAGAATGAGATCACCAACCTGGAACTGTCGAGGATGAACCTTCTTATTGTAGTTACGTTTGAGGCAGTTCTGATATGCTTGATGATTGTAGGCTTTGATTCTTCTTTCATCAAGTAACTCTAGTTGTGCAAGCCGTGCAACGTGAGCATCCTCCTCACTGATAAGATTTTTTAGAGAAATTCTCAACGATGGGATCTCAACTTCAATTGGCAAGATTGCTTCAACGCCATAGACTAAAGAATAGCGAGTGGCACCTGTAGGGGTGTAGATGGAGGTGCAATATTCCCAAAGGGCGGGATGAATATGGAGGTGCCAATCTCGACCAGTGTTATTGACAACCTTTTTGAGGATGCAGATAAGGGTCTTGTTGGTTGCTTCTACCTGACCATTACCCTGGGGGTAATAAGGTGTTGACCAACAATGCTGGATATGAAAGGTGTTGCAGAGGTGTTTCATGGCTTGGTTTTTGAAAGGTTTTCTGTTATTGGAAAGGATGGTGGATGGGATACCATATCTATAGAGAATATGGTAAAGGATGAATTTTGAGATTTGAATACCGGTGATCTGTGAGAGTGGCATTGCTTCCACCCACTTAGTGAAGTACTTAGTGGCAGTAATTATGAATGTATGGACATCAGATGATGGTGGGTGAATCTTTCCAATCAAGTCAAAACCCCATTGAGAGAATGGCCATGGTGCTAGGAGGGGTTGAAGGTCCTGTGCTGGAGCATGAATCAAATTTGTGTGTTGTTGGCAGGGAAGGCACTTCTTCACAAATTCACAAACATCATACTCTAATGTAGGCCAGTAATATCCTACTCGAAGAATCCTTTTGGCCAAAGACATACCATTTGAATGAGCCCCACAAACACCACCATGTACTTTTGTTAGTGCAGTATGGGCTTCAGTCTCATTCAGACATCTAAGGAGGATTCCATCATACCAGCGATGACAAAGCGTATCATCGACGATGATGTATCAGGAAGAGCGATGAATAAAGGATTTGCATTGATTGCGTGTAAGATCTAGGGGTATAATATTATCATGGGGATAGGTGTATATGTCCTGGTACCAGGGGGAAGCGGGCCCCACAATATCGCATACCATGTCAATCTAGGGAATATCATATGCTAGGATTAAAATTTGTTCTACAAGGAACTCACATTTCATCTAATCTTTGGGCATGTCAATCAGGGAGCCGATAGTGACCATTACATTGGTTGCTTTATTCTATACCCTAGGAATTTGGTCAAACTGTATAAAGGTGAAATATTTCTTGAAATCATCCACCATGCACTTGTAGGGAAACAAATTATCATCCTTTCTTAAGAATTCATCGTTAACCTACTTGATGACTAGCAATGAATCACCAAAGACTTTCAAATGAGTTATGTGCCATTGCTTTGCAATTCAGAGGCTAGTGAGGAGGGCTTCATACTCTGCTATGTTGTTGGTACACGGGAATGTTATCCTGAATGATTTTGGAATGTAGTCACCCTAAGGGGTAACTAATAGAATTCTTGCGCCTGATCCATTATGAGTATAGGAACCGTCAAAATACAGTGTCCAAGCTGGTGCTTCCATAACTGTGTAAACTTCTTTGTCTGGGAATTCAGTATCCAAAGAGTAAGCATCTACTAATGGTTCCTCGGCTAATTGATCAGCTATGACCTGTCCCTTTATGGATTTTCGCTCCACATACTCTATGTCAAATTCACTTAGGAGCATGAACCATTTGCCATGCAGCCAGTCAAGGTGGTCCTAGACAATAGATACTTTAGTGGATCAATCTTAGAAATTAATTTGACAGGATGGTTGAGCATGTAATGTCGGTGTTTCTGTGTGCTGAAGACTACTGCAAGACATGCTTTCTCCATGGGAGAGTAGTTTAATTCATAGCTGACCAGTGTCTGACTGATGTAGTAGATCACGCTTTCTTTCAATGATTCATCATGTTGTGCCAACAATTCCCCCAACACAACTGAAGTGGCAGAGATATAGAGAGGAGGGGTTTCCCTGGAATAGGTGGCATCAAGATCGGTGGATGAGCTAAGTATTATTTGATCTTATCGAAAAATTTATGACACTATTGGTTCCATCGGAAGGTGGAATCTTTCTTCAGAAGATGAGTGAATGGCTGACACTTATCTGCGAGCTAGGCTATGAACCGATGGATGGATTGCATCTTCCCTTGGAGGCTTATTAACTGTTTCAGATTGCATGGGGGTGGCATGTTCAGAAAAGCTTTTACCTTAGTGGGATCAACCTCAATACCCCTTCGAGAGACTATGAAACCCAATAGTTTTCCCGATGTGACACCAAAGACACTTTTTTGGATTTAGCCATAGCTTGTAATGTTCCAACTATTCAAAGATCTTTTTTAGGACAGTAGGATGTTCTGCTCAGGTTCTGGATTTCCCTAACAAGTCATCGACATAATCCTCCATGATGATATGGATGAGGTCATGGAAGATGACCATCATTTCCCTCTAATATGTTGCCCCCGCATTTTTGAGACCAAAGGGCATAATGTTGTAACAGAAAGTACCCCAAGGTGTTGTGAAAGCGGTCTTGTGTTGGTCCTCGGGGGAAATTCGGATATGATTATAACCAGAGAAACCATCCATAAGGGATAACATCTCATGTCCTACTGTGAGGTCGACCAACATATCAATATTAGGTAGAGGGAAGTTGTCTTTTGGGCAAGCCTTGTTAAGATCCCTGAAGTCTATGTAGATCCGAATGTCTCCATTTGGTTTGGAAACTGGTACTATATTGGAGATCCACTCAGAGTAGTCAATTGGTCTGATAAAACGTGCATCTAGTAATTTCTCCAATTCCTTATTGACTAACAATGCTACCTGTGGATGCATCTTGCGGAGCTTCTGTTTGACAGACTTGGCATTTGGGTGAACGTCTAGATGATGAACCACTAAGGTGGGGTCTAAGCCTACCATGTTTGAATATGACCAATCAAAGTTAATGATTCCCTCTTGGAGTAGTTGCACGATGACTGGATACTCTTGCTCTGAGAGTGACTTAGCTACATAGGCAATCTTAAGATTTTTAGCAATACCCAAATTAAATTCTTGAGTCTCTTTGATTAGAATGGATGGTTGAGAAGATAATTGAGTTTCCACAAGGGGGAGATGAACATATCCATCCTCTAGCACCCCTTCGAGGTTTTCACTATCTGATGCGTCCTTTATTTTTACTTTTTCAAGGTCAGGAAGTGCCCCGGGGAGGTTTTTACTAGATGACTACTTTTTATTTTTCTTATTCTTATTTTTGTGACTGGAATGTTCATCCTCCCCCAATCCCATAAGGTTGACATATGTATCCGTAGACATATTGATAGGTGTGCTATTACGTAGGTCCCAATCAATAAGCTCAGTATGGCGAAGGGATAGGCTAATGGTACAAATGGATAGGCATTCGAAAATGGATGATAGGTCAGTGTGATTGACGTCATCATATGCACGTATGATGGATTCCTCCTCGGGTATGTATTCCAATGAGCTATCATCCACAACAACACTATTGGAAGTATTAGACAATGTTGTAGGGCCTTTCTGCTTTTTGTTGGTAGTTATACCTTTCTGCAAACTTAGCTGACTAAGGATATGCTTCCTAAAAATATTCTTTTAGAGGAGGATCTGGTTGGGGTTCTTCTTGGTAGACCCATTGACTTATATCCTCTTCTGGTGCATCTATCTTGATACTAGGGGACCTGAAAGTGGTGGTAGGGATGTTTTTACCACTGAAAGTGATGGTCTTGTCTTCCTTTGGAGTAGCATGTGAAGGTTGACCGTATTCGTGTGGTGACGATGACATGGTTGCTACATTAAGAGCAGTATGAATTTCGTATTCACCACACCCCTTGTCAATGATCTAGACTTTTGTGACTGTAGGATTGGTAGTGGAAGATGGAGTTGTCATGGTGGAAGGTGGATTAGCGGATGATGACTGGGATGCCCCCATTTCAACCCCAGGAAAATAATGTAAATGGGGAAAGGATGCTTCTAAAGCGCGGAAATATTCAAATGGTTGGGGATCAACATAAATGGTTACCTCTTGTCCATTGATCGAGAATTTTAGACACTGATGGTACGTGGAGGGGACGACTTGCATAGCATGGAGCCATGGGAGGCCAAGGAGGAGATTATACGACAAGTCCAGATCAAGGACATGACAGATAGTGTACTGAACCACAAGTCCCACTTGGATAGGAAGACTTATAATTCCCTTTGAATTCCTTTCTGCATTATCATAGGCCTTGATCATGATGATTTGATTACTTAAATCTGCCTGAGTATACCCCACCTGTTTTATGAATTTCATAGTACACAAATTGAGGGCAGAGCCATTATCTACCAAGACCCTTTTTATTTTATGACAGGCAACCAAGACTTTGATATGCAAGGGGAAATTATGATTGACATCGATGTTTGGCATGTCATTCTAGTTGAAGTACAACTGATAAGATTAAACCAGGTGTCCTACCAAAGCTTGGAATTGTGTAGGATCAATGTCATTAGGTACATGGGTTTCCTGTAGGGCTCTGTTGAGGATTTCTTGATGTACATGAGAAGACTTAAGCAAATCCAAGATGGAGATATGAGTAGGGGTCATTCTTAAGTGATCAAGGATGTTGTACTAAGAGCTTACATGAGTTGATTGGGTGGGTGCAGAGGCTGCAGGGATAGTGATGCGGGCTCGTCGTGTAGTAACAACACATTGAGGGTCTTTGGTTTTGATATGTATCATAGATACACGGGGTTCTACCTGCTCAATGTAATGAATAATACCCTCATAATTGAGGGGTACATTCTTATAGCTTATGTTATTTGTGTTGTTGTCTTGGGTATTGCTGCTGGAGGTGCTCGCGCCTTGATTATGGTTTGGAAAGGCATTTTGGTATATCTGTAACTGAGCATTGGACGAGGAAGCCTGACTGGTGTCAACTTTGATATCTCCTTGATTGATAAGATCTTGGACATAGTTTTTGAGACCTTGACACTTATTTAGAGTGTGTCCTTTGATTTTATGGAACTCACAATATTTATTTTACCTGAACCATGCAGGTTTAGGTTTGGATTTGTCAAGTGGCTTGGTGACAGGATACGTGATTGGATAGTTAATCTGTAACAACTTATTGAAGACAACACTTAGGGGTTCTCCTAATTGAGTATACTGGCGTTTAGTGTTCCCCTGGCTATTCTAATTTGACTGTTAAGGAGGATGAGGTGCCCCCTATGGTATAGATATGGCATTAGGTATGGATGGTTGTTGTCTCTAGGATGTATTAGCCACTTGGACGTGTTTAGTATTAGTCATGCCATCATTCACTGCATTCTTGTTCTTGTTCCAAAAACATGGCTTATCTCCAAATGGCCTTTTTTTATCATGGCTATGTATTTTGATGTGCCCTTTGGCAACAAGGGCACATTCAAGGATAGGTCCCTTTTCCACTATCTCCGTGAAAGTGGTGACAATGTAACCCAAAGTTATGAGCCATGTCGGGATGAGAGTTCTCCATGAAGAGAGTGACCATGTCCTCTTTTAGAGGGGTTTTCATTCTACTTGCTAGTGCACGCCACCTTTGAAGGTTTGACCATGTCCTCTTTTAGAGGGGTTTTCATTCTACTTGCTAGTGCACGCCACCTCTGAAGGTAGCTAGCAAAGGTTTCCCCCTCATGTTGTTTCTCTTTGAGGAGATCTAAGGTGTCTGTGTCCTCCAAATTGAAGGAGAAGTAGGAGACAAATTTTTTTGACAGGTCCACAAAAGACTTTATGGACCCTCGTTCGAGGCTCATGAACGACTCCAAGGCATTGCTCGTCAGGCTTCGCGGGAACAAGCGCAAGAGATAGTTGTCGTTGTGCATAACCTCTTGACATTGGGAGTAAAACACTACAAGTGGGCCTTGGGATCCTTGTTCCCCTATATTTGTCGAATTTTGGTATTTCAAAATGTTTAGGGAAGGGGATCAACAAGATGGAGGGATCAAATGGATATGGGCATATGTCCTCGAATTTGAATGATTGTTTTCCAGTCCCCACCTAAAGATCTTTCAGAGCAGATTTAATTTCTAGCAAATTTGAGTTGAATGGTCATGGGTTGGACGAATATAGATGATAGGACAATAAAGAATCCTACTGAGAGAGCATCAAATTGTTGAGGTATGGGTTTTGATAGTGGGATTATGACATCCCTTGTTGGTATGTTGGGGGGTTTTGTTGATACGTGGGTTGTTGTTGTGAGGTATAGTACAAATTCATTTGATAAAAATGTGAGGTAGGCTGTTGAGGAGCTTGGAGGGGATGTTGCGGATTGACCTGCTGATACTGAGGGTGTTGTTGCCACTGTTGAGAGGCCGCATAAGGTGGTTGTTGTTGGGATTGTTGTTGGTTATGATAATAATGATGTTGTGGCAATTGCTTATGCGATGTGAGATGTCGTGTGGGCCAAGATGGGATGTTGTATTATGTTTGGGCTTGCGGACATAGGATGGATGCGAGGAACAGAGTATGGTTTGAGCTGGAGGTTGGGATGGATTGCTTTGCAAATGGTGCAGTGGTTGTTGTGAAGAGAATGGAGGGTTATATGGTGGTGGTTGCTGTTGGGGCGGCTGAGATAATGTAGGAGTGTTTTGCATAGGAGGTTGTTGGGTACCAAATGGAACATTCAGTTGGGATGTACCCTATGGCAATAATGAAGGCGGTAAGTTAGATTGGGGAGGCTGCAGAGATGCATATGAAGGAGATGGTAGGTTTATGGCCCTAGAAGGAGGAGGCAATGCAATAAATGGGGTGCCCCTGGCATTGATGGGAGGTTGATTTGAAAGGGGTGGCACCGCTAGCATTAAGGGCGGTTGTTGTGGAACGTTTTGTGGCATGCCAAAGGAAAAAGGATCATTGGGATTAGTTGTTTGAGGAGCCCCTACAACAGAGATTGCAAGATGCAGGGGGTTGTTGACAGGATATAGAACGACGTTTCTAAATTCAGGTTGATGCCAACCATCTACTAGAGGACATTGGGGATGTATGAACTACCTGGTGCATTTTGTGAACCTTGGAGTACGTTAGATGTGGAACCACTATATTTAGATAAGTCAACTCCTAGAGGAATTTTGACACCTTTTTCAATTAACTGAGCCAAGATTTCTTCCCCATGTTTTTGGAGAAGACGACCCATCATTTGCACATTGACAGGGTTACTAAAGTGTTCCTCAAATGTAAGTTTGGGTTGGTTGACCATGTTCTCATCCCTGAGTGGTGATGTGTTTTTACCATCAATATTGGATTGTGATGATGTACCATTATGTGGATCTCAAGGGATGTTTGCGCCATTATGGGGATCTTGAGAGGTATTAGCTGCACTATTCGGATCTTGAGGGATGTTTGGCTGGGATTGTTGTTCGGCCATTTTCCTTGTTTGTGACCGAGTCTGAATAGGCATGCAAGATGATATGATGGACTAGGATGCTAGGATGACCTTGGTGATGAAAGGATTGATTTGATTTGATGATTGATTAGCCAACAAGGATGTGGCTTTATAGGATTGATTTGATTGGATGATTGATTAGCCGACGAGGTTGCGGCTCGATGGGATTGATTTGATTTGACCGAAGTGGATTTTGTTTGATGAGATCGGATTGGGTTGATTGGTAGAAAATTGGATGATATGATGATTTGATTTAGATTGATGATCAATTAGGATGAATGATGATGACCAAAATCTAAAACTGAGTTCAAGAGTGACCCTTGGTAATGCTAGGTGTTGATTAACCAACTAAAGGACAGATGTGTGATAACAACACCAAATCTAACTTGAGATTGAAGTGGATTGATTGGGCCGATGAGGATGATTAACTTAGGATTGATGACTACCCTAAGCCAATTTTGATGGATGACGATTAGAGATGAACACCTAGGTCAACTTGGATAACTGATTTTAACAAGATTTCAATGGGAAACTAGTGGTCCGAGGCAGGGAAACGATAACCAGAACGTAAGTTCAAAATGGGTAAATGAGGATCCTGGATGGGTGAATGGATGGATGAATTGAGGGAATGAACATTTAGGATGGCGAGTAGACTCTCGAAATAGGTGTACAGATGTTCAAAACGGGGAGACGAGTGATCGAAATGGTGAAACGAGGGTCTCGAATGACGAAATGGATGGAAAATTTTATCAGTCAAGGGGTAGGTCCACCCAAGGAACAAAAGATGGTCAAATTTGTCAAAATAAACTTCAAAGGGGTGGGTCAAAGTTCAGGTCTGCCCCTAGGTGGGTCAAGTCCGCCCAAGGAGCAAAAGATGGTCAAATTCTACCATAATAGGCCTGAAAGGGGTGGGTGAAAGGTCAGGTCCGCCCCTAGATGGGTCAAGTCCACCTGTGAAGGGAAAATTTTCCTATTCAAAGGTTAGGTCCGCCTATTGGGAGGGAAGGTCCGCCTACAGAGAAAAAGTTGGTTGAAAATGGCTAAAATAGGCTCCAACAGGACTGGTTTATAGGTCAAGTCTGCCCCTGTGAAGGATAGGTCCACCCAAGGAACAAAAGATGGTCAAATTTTGTCAAAACAGGCTTCAAAGGGGTGGGTCAAAGGTCAGGTCTACCCCTAGATGATTCAGGTCTGCCTGTAGAGGTCAAATTTTTCACAGAGGTGGGAAAATCCAACTATTTATAGGTCAAGTCCGACTATCTACAGGTCAAATCCAATTGTCTACAAGTCAAATTTGGTTGTCTATAGTTTTAAACTTGATTTTTGACAAAATAAATAAGGCAAAGGACTCAAAACACAACAATCATTAATCAAAAGGATATAGCTGAGTGAAATAAATCAGATAATCACTGGTTTCGCATAAAGAAGACAATTCAAATAGCACAAGCCTAAGTCTAGTAGAAAGGGTATGGTCGACAACATCCTCTAATCTAGGATGAACATAGTTACTAGGGATTCCTCGATATACATCCGGTACGTGAGGCCCAAACCGTGAACACCAACCCATTACAAGCGTGATTCAGGAACCTTAAAGGCTCGGACCAACTCTTCACATCATCCTGATGCTTCGCCAATTATAATGTGGTTGGATTGAGGTACAAATTTCACTCTCCCCCCTTTATATACCCCGTCGGTACACATGGTTGGAATCGTCCTTTGGGGTGATGAAATCCCCAAGCAGGTCCGACTAAGAAAAATAAAAGAGGTGGACTCAAAGGACGAGTAAGCTACTATTTCTCGTAACCCAGGATCGCCGAATGGCACAAGGGGATTAGATACGTCAAGTAGCTCACCCACAAACATGACAAACAAGGTTGATTGACACCTCCTAGTTAAGCTATGTTCCTAAATTAGGGGTTAAAAACCCTTAAAATAGCCCAAAAGATTGCTAAAAAGTGAAATTTTACCTTCTGGAAAAAAATTGTCTAGGGAAAATCCGGCTGAGTAGAGGTTAGGTCTGGTTGTCTACAGGGAAAATCCAGTTGTCTGCAGATCAGGTCTGACTCTTTGCAGTGAAAATCCAGTTGTTTGTAGGGAAAATCTGGTTGTTTATAGGGAAAATCCAGCTGTCTGTAGGTCAGGTCCGGCTATCTATAGGTCAGGTCCGCCCCTTTGTGAAGAACTTGCCCAAAACACTTTATGGAGACTGTGGAGGGTAGGTCCGCCCCTAGGAAAGGTCAGGTTTTTTTGTGGAGGGCAAGTCCGCCTGTCTGTTAGGTTAGGTCTACCCCTGTAGGTCGGGTCCACCCCATGAAGGTCAAATCCACCCCTTTGTAGGTTGGGTTCGCCCCTCTGTAACTTGTACCTACAAAAAGTCAAAAAACAACAAATGTGAAAGCAAGAGATCCATTTGTGGGTCCCACTGGGCGTGCTAGAAATGTGATAGGGTGAATTTCTATGTTAGAAAATGAACAACAAATAAAAGAGAGAAAATAACACTAAAAACACTCCACACCTCAAG
Organism: Sequoia sempervirens; assembly: GCA_007258455.2. Classification (NCBI taxonomy): domain Eukaryota; kingdom Viridiplantae; phylum Streptophyta; class Pinopsida; order Cupressales; family Cupressaceae; genus Sequoia; species Sequoia sempervirens. Next base: position 426,648,240 of record VDFB02193867.1, read on the forward strand.
ATTAGCCTAGTTGGATTCAATACAAAATAAAGACAATGAAATGAAACCTTGTACCTTGTCTCGAATTGATCATTTGGTTGGCCCTTCAATATTTGGTGTTGTATGCTCCTTGGATGGCAAGAGATGCAAATTTATGAGATGGATGGAAAATAGATGAAAGTGGATGCAAGTATGAAAAATGGCTAAGTATGGCTCAAGGAAATTTTTTGCAAAATTTTGGCTACTATCAATGATCTCTCCCAAAATAAGAGAAAAGAGGGGGTATTTATAGGGAATTTGGATTTTTCTAGGGAAATGGACGGTCAAGATTGAGCCACCAAGATCAAGATGTAGGGCTAAGGTGAGTTGAGAATTCACAAGCCCTCACATCTTGACATGTGGCATGTGAAGTGGCTTAAAAGAGATGATGTGTACATGAGGTGGAAGGATAGTACATGACATGGAGGGAGTATATAGTACCTTGGGATTGGGACAAGATCTCATAAAGGAGGTACTTGTCCCCATGTGGGTGAGAGGACATGTGGGGAATTAAAATTTTTTCAAATATTCTCATGGGGATGAGAGAAGGAATTTAAAATTCCTTTAAATGCATTGGGGGATTAAATGTGAATTAAAAATTCATATGGGGAATGGGGTGTCTTCTTCAAAAAGAGAAAGCTTTTAATTAAGTTGACTAAGGACACATTCCATAAATGATATAGGGATTAGGGATGACCTAATTAAGTGATTAAGGTTGTGCAAGTACTTGATTAGAAAAATTAATGATAGATTAAAAACAAGTGAGAAATTATGGAGGATGGGACCCTAATGATGATTAGAGGTGTGCACATCTTAATCATAAATTAATTATTACTAAGAAAGAAGGTTATATTGCTAAGAGGTATTAGAGACCAACTTGCAAAAGTTGGAGGATGTGACAATGAGAGAGAAAGTGTGGAATTTAAAAATAAATTTAAAATTCCAAAAGATAATATGACTAAATTAAATAAAGTGATACATTTATTTAATTTAGAGAGGAAACAAGGGAAAATTATTTATTAAATTAAATACTTTAGAAACCTTATGTAGGACACGAAATATTAATTAAATGAGTGATTTAATTAATACCTGCAAAGAGGACGAATTAAATGAGCAAAGGGATGATTAAGAAGACGCCTTTGACCATATGGAAGTGGTAAAATTTAGGTGTCTACACCGACAATTGTAACATGTTTGAATGGGTATGTTTACACTAGGCAAGGTCATGTTTTGCACCCTAGTATGTTGGAACATTTTAGGCTACATTACACCAGTGATCTCTTAAGAGACCAAAGTGTGAAAAAGCAGCAGTATTTGACGAGCTCTTTCTCAAAAACCGTGGCACTTACAACCAATATGTATGAAGGTACATGATCATGTAGGTTGCCTCTATAATGACCTCTTTCATTGTTTCATATCTCCAATCCATTTTCCCCTAGTGAAAAGTTTTTAGTTAATGGAAAAAGCATCAATTACATTCAAAAGAAATTTGCAAGATAGCCTAATTTTTGTTATGTTTGTCATGTGACCAAACTGATAGTTCCAACACATCAGGGTGGGTGGGTTTATGGTATGCAAGGTCCTATTTCACACCCCAGAACACTAGATCGTTACAGGCTACATTGTACTGGTGTTTTCTCTTAAGAGCGCTAAGTGCCAAAAAGTGGAAAACTTTGACGAGTTGTTACTCTGAAACCATGGCACTTAGAAATATTTTTCTAAAGGTATAAGGTCACATAGGGTATCTCTACGATAACCTCTCTCACTTTTTCATATATCCAAGCCATTCCATTGTGGTGACAATGTTTCAAATGTTCCAAAAAGTGTCAGTTGCATTTAGTAAAAAGTTGTCAAGAGACATTGTTTACTTTCTTCTTCTCATGGGGGTAAACCAACAATACCAACACATTGGAGTGGCTACAAAATAATTCCTCTTTACAATTTTTGGTCAACATAGGTGTCTTTATACTCATAACTTTATGATCTACACAAAAGGAATAGTCTCCTCGGTTGATTGAACTCAATGCGGTCATAAACATTTTGATCAATATAGGAATACACTTTTTAGATGAAGGAAAGTGTGGGCATGAAGAATACCTATATAAATTTGAAGTAGTGATTGGTCAACTAGAGGATGGGTACTTGAATGGATGGATACTTGAATAATACTTCATTAAAATTATTGGAAACATAGTGTAAATTGTTTGTAATTTGTCTTGAATAAAACTTGATTCCATAACTATATGCCAAAAATATGGCATCAAAGACCACAAACACATAGTGGCATAGAAAAGATAATAATTAACCGACAAATATAGGTGAAATAAGTGTGAAGATCAACATAAAAAAGGTAATATAAAAGTCCAAATATAAAATGCGAGTGGAAACTAAAAAAGGTAAAGGTAAATCATAATAAAAATCTTCACATACTCATTTTCTTCATTTTATCAATACAACAAAATATTAGGAATAAATGGATAAAAAAGAATATTATATAAAGTGTGATAATGCTTACAAACAAGAATACATAAATCTAAAAAATTGTTATGAAGCATGGAATACACTTGGATTTTAAATACAAAGTAAACCACATGCAAATATCCATTGAAGCTTGTCATTGTATAATGGAGACAACATATTATCGAAAAATTGAATGGAATAAAATTTTAATCATTTATAGTTACATCAAATAATTATTCATTTACTTAAATAATCATTTATAATGCAAATATGGACACCATAAAAAAAAAGATATGTATTAACCAAATAGCCATATAGGCATACATTAATATATGTCGATATAAGTATAGCATATATACAAAAAATCCATATAGGCTTACAAGAATGCCATATGGGCATACAATGTCACATATATACAATATAAAATAAATGTTCAAAAATGACATATAGGCATACAACAAAGGACCCTAATAAATAGTCATTTCCCTCCATGAGGTGAAGGAAACAAATCATGAGCAGTCTTTGATTGTTGGGGGGATGGAGATGTGTATGATGGTGATCTAATTCAAATTTTCTCATTGGACCTCCTGTTTAATTCTTCATGGAGCCGCACCTATTGCAATAAAAATTATAGGCATTAATATATAGAAATTACATTATATAAAATGAATTATTTAATAAAATAATCACTTACTGTAGCCAAATGATTTTCTTCCACATTCACAACAATGCCACACTTGTGTTGTGGCATTGAAAATCCCTATAGCAACCATCCAAACATAAATTAAACTACAAATGAATAATCATTTGATTTTTCAATAATAGACAACTTAAACAATGAATATAATTTGAAATTTACTAATCTTCCTCATACATCAGTCAAAGGCATCAAGCTTGCTACTACTACAATAACACCATGCTCCACTGTCCTATAAATTTCAATAGGAGTGTCTACTTGCATCATATGAAAATAAACAACAATATTCAGTTACCAAAACTAGAAGAGTGATGCAGGTCATGACATAACAAGGGGATTTATTAGGATTTATTGTACTATGGCTAGATTAGAGTTTATATTTTACCATTGCATAGTGAATACTTACTTGAGAATGTGATTTGGTTTTGTATAAGATGATGTTACTAGAGAAAATGAAATACCATTTTGAACCTAATAGATTTTCATATGAATACCATTTCAGTATCACAACTTAAAATTTATGAGCAATATAGAACATGTGTTCCTTGGGATATGTTAATGCATCCAATTCTATTTCAAATATTGTTTTATGATCCTTGAGGGAGACATTAACTTGAAGACCCATGAAGGTGATGATAGAATAATCATTATGGAGGATGCGAAAGTCCCATGAAGGTGATGATAGAATCATCATTATGGAAGATGTGAAATGGTGTGTGATTTTGTTGATTTAGGGTGATAAATTTAGGAGATAGATGATTAAGGTTAGTCATAGGGTCAATAAAAGGATTGGTGATAAGGGTGATGGGATTAAGAAAGGGATTTATGATGGGGTGATGAAAGGATTGGTGATGGGGATGTTAGAAAGATTATTTATGGGGGTGATAGGTTCAATGAAAGGATTTGCATTAGAAATTTCCTTGGTGGAACAATGATATGGAATCATTTTATGTTAGGAGAGTTTAACCTAGTGCTCACAGGTGTAGCATCCTTATTATTCTTATCAAGAAGTTTATATCTAATGCCTTAGAATTCTTGGTTTGAATAAATACATATGTGTTTGAGGAATAATTATTTGTGAAGGTTAAATACTTGAACTTGATATTTCATGATCTTTTGCATACTATTTGTGATTCTATAGTTATTACTTAAGAAGAAACACACAAATATATTGTAAGGTAGCTAGGAATTATGGGGATTTTCAAATTACCCATTTTCTATGAACCAAAATTGATCCAGGTGGATATTTTCACTGTTCTAAATGCTCCAAGAATCAACATCATGTCAAAGAGCTCACTTTTACGAACTTGATGCAACTTGAATCATATCGAAAGGAGTCTGTATGCCCAAGTTATGCTCAGTCAAATTTTGGCCCAAACAGGGATTCTAGATGAAGATTCTCAATCAAAAAATTGATCATCACAAAATTAGACAAGAATGGTATCAAATCGAAGGGCTCATCAAGATGATTTGGATGCCACTTGAATCACATCAATCAGAGTGTGTATGTGCAAGTTATGGCCTATCAAAGATTTTGGAGGAAAAGGGTTGACCAGGTATGAATGCTGACATTAACATAATGACTAGGTGTACAAATGCTGACGTGGAAGCTTCCTGTGAAGACACATGGTAGGCTCTAAGCTGACATGGTATCATCAGGGAATGACATGTGGTACTAGATGATGTTGACTTGGACCAATGAAGGACTAACACATGTCCTTACAGGAGCTAATAATAAGGTGCCACGTGGCCCAATGGCTAGGTGCCACATGGCAGTCTACCGATGGTGGACAGTGTTCGGTGTTGGTTCAAAATTTGGTTGGGGGAATCAAACCCCCAACCTCACATCTCTGAAATTACCTCCTCACCATTGCACCGCGTGAATTGCTCTACCCTATATATGGTGTCGCTCCCATTTAAAGAATACAAATGCCAACTTAGGGGGTCGTGCGGTTCAAACTGCCAACCTCCCCCCCACAATCTTCTCCCTCTACCATCGCACCACATGGATTCTTCGAAGATATAAGGGAAAAAAATGTTTATTAATGCAAAAAATATTGGAGCTCATAAGAATAGCATTAAAAACTATATCCATTCCATTTAAAATTTCTAAAAAAAAACAAGCCCGAAAATTGTAAAAGATAATGATAGGGGCTCGATTTAAGGAAAGCCAAATTTTCAAGATTTTAATTTAAAATTAGGAGATATGGTAAATATGGGGAAAATATATTTGTTAACCCCCATGTGGCATATGAAATTTTATTTAAAGGGGGGATTTTTGGCTTTGGAGAACAATGGTTAGGCAATTGAGAATTAGGAGATGAAGTAATCAAACTCTCTGTGCAAATAGACTTAGGAGGCTTATAGCCAAAATATTTGTACTTGAAGGAGACGATTTTCTAAACTTCATATTTTTTAGAGGATACTTGTAACATATTGAAAGAGCCTTGTAACAACATTTGGAGCATAATCAAGGATCTATCACTTTGTTGGAGAGGGACCAGAAGACATAGCCTTTTGGTGAGCTCCATTATCAATTTGTGTCTTCGTCTTCTCTTCTATGTTTTCATATTCCTATTGATTTAATCATTCTAATGTCTTTTTAAAAGAACTTGAAATTAAGTTTAAGATCTTCAATTACTTGTTTGCATACGTTATCTTTCACTAAGCAACAATCATAGATCCTAATAGATCAAAAATGGACAAAGGTGGTTGGTACCAATGGATAGGATGTCAATTTTTCCTAGATGGGGTTGATGGAGAAGTGATAGGATCTTTATTATTTTAGAGCTATGGGATATTCATTATTTTGGCAGCATTATGTAAAATCTTCTTCAATACCAAACCAATAACTATCAAAGCTCTCAATCTATTCCTTTCTAGGAGGCCAAATTGTATAAAATTTATGTAACCATAATTAATTGTATTGCACTCTGATTTTTTTGGCTAAGCTAACCATAAGATCATAAAGATAAAGGGATTTTTTCTACATGAATTTTTTTTATAGTTCATACTCCCACAACCTATATTGATGACCTTGACATTAAATTTAAGGGGTGGATGAGTGGCTACTAATGGTAAGTCACTCAAATAAATATGAGAGGATTATTATTTACATTTGAGAAGATTGAAAATTTTCATGTTTAGAAAAAGATAGAAGTTTTTTGTGCTTCCAACATCTTGCAAGATTCTTCTACTTTTGATACTTCTAAAAGTGAACTAATTTCCTCTATATCCATTACCTCAATATAGCCTAAATGTTAATTAATTGTGACTTACATTCAACTTTAACTTCATTAAGTTTAGGTTTGTGTGATCTTGATTCTTTAGGAGGTATATCAACAACCTATTGTTGAGGATTATTCATTGTGTATTCATCAATATTGTTGCTAATCTCATGGGTTAAATGGTATGATGTCAACATCGTTTCTTTAACTCTTGCTACAAAATATTAACATGGGGTATAGGAAAAATCAAAGTGATTTTTATTGTGTATTCTTCACCAGCTTGGGAGTTGGAGGATGGATGAATCAACGTAATCACTTAGATTAGCTAAGTTGGTAGCCATATTTTATAGAAGGTCCCAAGAGGTAATACAATAAAGAGGTCTATAGAAGGTGGATAATTAATTGATACCACTAGCTTATATTTTTGGAGGTCAACAATATGAAAAAATCAAGTTCATAGATTATGAAGTACATAGAAACCTGTATTTCCTTGCATAACCACCCCATTTTAAACTTGTTTAAAAAAGGTCCCCCTTGTTCTGTTCTGTTTCCTTTGGTTCTTTGGTTGGGTCTTAGGAGTTCTTTTGTTTTCCTCCTAAGTCTATCTTTTGTTCTATTGAAGCCGGTTTTGGGGCTAAATTTGGACGAACTCTTTTTAGGGTTTCAAGTTCAGGATCTTTCCATTGACTTTGCCTCTTTTTGTTGTTTCTTTGTTCTGTTGGTTGTTTTGACATTTGGGTCCCTCTTTTATTTTTTTTCCTTTTGTTTTATGTTTTGTGCCTTAGGATTTTCCTTTCTTCCTTTGGCCTTTTGTTTTCCTTTGACACTTTCGTTTTGTTCGGCGGACGCGGAACCGGGACTCAAACCAAGCTTTGGAATTTCTTCTAAGTTCTGGTTCCATTTCATTTTGGGGTTGTTCCTCCCTTTTTTTTTTTCTCTATTTGTTTCCTTTTTTTTGCAAGCGGGGACAGATCAAATCAACTCAAACTTTTCCTTCCGGTTTCGTTCGGTCCGGATCCGGTGTTTGTTTGTTTGTTTTTCCTTTGTTCTTTGTTTTGGTTGTGGGATGTTTTTCTTCCCTTCCCCTTTTTATTTTTCATCCCTTTTGTCGTCTCCTTGTCTGTTGTCTGAGGCGGGATTGGAACAGAATCCGAAATTGAAACTTTGAAAAAGTTTTAGTGTCGGATTTAGTTCTGCCCCCACCCCCATTGTATTTTGCCCGGGATCGGTTTTTACTCCAACCGCGCCTGTGTTCGTTTCTATTTGTCCCTTGTGTTTGGTCCCTTTTGTGAACGCAGAGCCAGAATGTGGCTAGACTTGGAAGTGATGGTTATTTTCATGTCCGGTTCCCGTTTCGACTCCGGTCCTGGTTTCGGTTTCATCTTGGCTCTGCCCCCACCAGTATTAAAGGTAAGTGTGTTTCTAGTTCAGATTTGGTTCCGCCTCCGCCAGAGTTGGGTTTCTTTTTGCTAAGTATAATTGAATGAAGGATATATGAAAGGAGGGATGAATGATGATATCGCCTATGCTTTAGAGGACTAATGAAGGCATTGTTTTGTAGGGTTAAAGCATGTCGAGAACACCCTATGCCACTTTACAAGAAGATCAACTTGCAGAAAGATCTATAACGAGAGGAAAGCATAAATGATGAAAAGCCGCGAGTCTTAATGACTGATGGGATGTATGCTCGCAAAAGTAGATCAACATTAATGATAATACTTCAAAGCATTCAAAGTAGCTCTATGGGAGCATTTTTTGAGGTCGAGGGTAGAACGCGTGGATTCTTAATGGCAGACTCAAAGGCTATGAGTTGATGATGATGGTTGTAAAAGATCTAGAAACCATGCCTGAAGGCAATTTTTCACTGACATAAGCAGAGTATACGCATTTAATGTATCATTGACTTTATTTCAAAAACTCTTCTAGGGCCGACCCTTCTGTAACTGACTTATTTTGTAAACCCTAAAATAGGGGCCGACGCATTTTGGCATGTTTTGTATATATGGCATTTTTTGCCTCTTTGTAAGATATAGAAGAAATATAGGGATGAATAGATAGATACTCAGACACACCGAGAGATATAGATTTTCTAAGTTAGGGTTAGAAGGTAGGAAAACTCGAAAGTAGAAATATAATAGAAGTTAAGTCAGCAAAGAGAAGGGATGTATCTTCCAGATTTTATTAGTATATATGGAGACAATTCAAAGACATGGATTTTCTATACACTGGTGACTTTGCCAGATTTGTAAATGTTGTTTATCTGTCTCACCAATAGTAGAAGCAGCCAGATTTAAATCTACTTCATATTGTGCTCCGGAATGGTATTTATCTTAGGTTAATTATTTGATTTGGAAAGCTTTCAAGGAATGGAATTTTATTTTATGTTTTGTTTAAATATTGATTCGCAATCTACTGTTAAAGTTTACACTGTGAATGAATAAACTTCGTATTAATTACAAGTTAATTTTATTCTGCAGTTTTAGTTTAGGAATTCCTTGGAAGGTAACAAGTCTGATTAAGTTGGATGAATCAACATTTTCTTCAGTTTAAAATCTTTAATCTATCTTTTTCTATTTCTTTAAAACCACCGGTTAAAAGTAGGTTTAATGTTTGATCTTATAACCATCCAGAAGCTCAACACTAGCAAGCCCCTTAAACATTATAGTTACATCAACCATTGAGTGAAATTAGCATAGTCGAGACCCGATTACCAGGACCTTGGGAGTTAGATATCCATGTGTTATCTTTCTCTTTCAGGAGAAACAAAATAGTGATATTTTGATTAATGTTGTTCTTTTTTGACCATCAACAAAACCTAAAATAAAAATAATTAAAAGGTAAAAATCATACTTGCAAACTATCTAGAACCTTCAATTCATTAAACATTATTCAATTACGAAATATATTTTTTCTATTTTAAAATTAAAAATACTTTGTATTAGTTGAGTGAAACTTCGATGACTACCTCTACGTGCTCCTATGGAGGTGGAGTTGTTTCTGGTTATAGTTTGATAGCAGTGGTGGTAAGGTTCTCCATGATTTCTTCTTCTATAGAGGGGAGTCAACTCCTTTTGAGGTGGATTGTGATTCATCTTCTCGAGTGTTGGGTTGGTGCAAGAGATCTTCTATTTGTTGGTATGGCAGGTTGGCTTATTGCCTAGTGGTTATTGAAGACATCTGTGTGGGCTGTGGGTTTAAGGTCCTTGGTAAAACCTAGTATTTGGGTAGTGGTTTGTTGGTCCTATCAAAACCAACGAGTTCAAGATTCATGTAGAGTCTTGGTTCTTTTCTGGGTAGCCTGTTGGCTTTTGGCTGGTTGTTGGCTTGTTGTTTCCTTCTTTCACTACTGGTTGATTTTGTTTCTATCTTTTGGGCAACTTGTTCATCTTTGTGTGGGTTTTGGATCCCCTTAAAACCTAATGGTTTCGGGTCCATTCAAAACCTGTTGTAAATGGTTTTGGGTCCATTCAAAACCTTTTTATCCACTAATCAGAAACTTTGATGACCACCTCCACTAGTAGGTGTTGTCATCGAAGGTCCAAGATTAACCTATTCAACATCCAAAATGAGATATAAGAATACCATTCATATAATGTTTAGCTATTCACATGTAATATTTATAATTATTTACTAGTTTCCTACCTCTACAATAGGCATTGTCATGTAATAGGGAGGTGGAGGATCGCTGAAAACATAGTGAACACTATGACCTTGAAATTTTCTTATAATCATTCAACTAATTTAATTAATCTTGCATCTCAAAAATGAAATTTAATAAATTAAACTAAATGAACTTGCTAATATTTATTTGACTATCAAGGTTGAATCTGTCATTCAGGAGGGCATATGTCATCACCATCTCATCAACTGTAGATGTACCCTAGGAACCTACATCCTGACTATCCTTGGGAACATAAACATAGTGTCCCAAAAGCTTGACATAAATGAGGTGGAACTCTACTAAAATACTCACCCACCTCACCATGTGCTATAGGACTAGTATGTTATATGAGGCTTTGGGTGAGGGAACTAATCAACTGCAATGTATCCACCTCAGCACTCTCCTTCACAATAGAAGGGATAGTCACATGCTCATACACTGGTCTAGTGAGTGGTCTCGCTAGCTGTTGTGCATCAATACATGCCCCCGCTATGTCCTATGTGGAGCCCCACCTCTACCTTGGAACTCTTGCATTCAAACTCACAGTAGAGTTTCCTAAAAAAATATTGTGGCACCTCATTGTTGTTGCATGGAGGATGGTCAAAAATCATCCACCACCTTTTCCAAAAATTGTTCTTTATCCCTTAATGGTTGCACCAATGGGTAGGGAACCTCTTGCATGCAGGATGTAAAGGTTGATTCATTTTAGGGTTCATGAATAGTGCACACAAGTCAAATTTTGTAATTTTTTCATCTTTAACTTGTTTATATGATAATTTGTTTGCATACAAATTTGTCTAGACTCTCATCTCTTCTCCAATCAACTAGTTGTTTTCTTTCTAATTGAATCTACATGAAATATTATGGATTCAAGTGATTGAGTAAGCATGGTTCTATGCAAGGTTGTGCCTATAGGATCTCTCAACCTTGCAATTAACTCATTTTTTAATTTTTTTTCAATTTGCCCTATTAATTTTTCTTGAGTTTCTAGAGCATGATGAGGAATTGTTGGAAGTGTCTGTTGAGGTTGTTATTCAGGAGGGATTTCAGCATGACGTGAATAGGGAATTTGAGGATTTGGAGGTGCATTAACATTTCCTAAAAATTAAATAAATTTACATCAAAAAACATATTTAATCTACCTATTTAATACCAAATTCACACAAAACAAATAGAAATTACTTGCTCCTTCGACCTCCCTGACATTGTGGTGGCATTTTCATGAAGATTCAGTGATAAAATCCAGTGGTTTTGACCTTCCTAGAACATAAGCACATTATACAGGGTTTGCAGCCAATTAAGGAGGTTTTTAGTAGATGATAGGAAATAATGAAATGAGGTTTTTTTTTTTTTTTTAAATAGGCAAAAATGCAAGCACGTTATAACATGCTTGTGTTATAGATTTTTCCAAATTTGAAAAGTGGCCCCCCATCTTTCTGCACTCGCCCTCCTACTCAATCTACATCAACAAAATCATGTATGTTCAATGTTTTATTTGCACTATTCGTACCAAAATAAATGAAACAAAAATCAAAAGTACCACACAAATATCTTAATACCTTTTTAACAAAATTTTAATGCTTTCTACCAATGTTAGACATAAAACTACATAATAATCTCCTTTCTTGGGAAATATTTGGTATAGTGCATACCATTGTTGAATGCACAAGACAACTGAGAGGGGGATGAATCATTTGTACATTAAAACATCAAAACCCTTATTAACATTCAGATCTGCAATAGTCCTTAAACTCTTAACAACCATTAAACCCTTATCATTCATTAGAAGAATGTAAACACGTGAAATTGTAATGCAAACACATCCAAACACATGAGAATGCCATATTTACATGGAAAACCCAAAAAGGGAAAACCCACAGTGAGGATTAGCTCACAATATAAAGTAATTGCAACACCAAATATAATAGGCTGACTACTAGATGACTCATTGCCCAAAAGAAAAGAAGGGCTCACTTCAAAATTAGAAAGAAAAAGAAAGAAGAATGTTACAATGAGAAATCCATCTCAAAGCAACAAACAAATCCACCATAGCATCACTGGTGCATTAACAACCTCTCTGAAGAATGTATACACCTTCTGCTTACTACTTCTAGTAGTCTTAAGCATTAAAGCTCATACTACATTTCACACTTTTGGACTTCACATCTCAACACTTTTAACCACACACTTCACTCATCAAATCATCACACATATATACTATCTTCAACCTTGAAAACAATTCATAAGGTTGGATATGCACCTCAAACATGCAAATTCAAACTATGTTGGCACCCAATTCATTCCCATAGTGGAAAGGAATGAAGGTAGACCACAACACACCTGAACTTAGACCTAAATCCACATAAACACGCCACGCCACGCTTCCACAAACACTTAAGCATATCTGCAATTAGTGTAAACACCCAAGGTTAATCGAACATGTGTTAACACCATTAAACAATTAAGTACATACTTACTTTGATCCAAAGATGACTCACAAACCGCATACATCACTTTAACACAATCTAGAATATTCCATCAACACCCCAAAATCCAGCAACTCCTTTGCAACATCATACACCAAAGGAACATATTCATTTTGCACAACCAACTAACCTTCCATATACTAAAACATCTAAATCCACCCTTCCAAAGTACCAAAACACAAACAACTCAGATTAAAGATAGATATGAGAAATATAAGCACACCCCCAGATCCACCAGACTAGAAACCAAATTTTGAAGAAATGTAGAGAAAAACCATTTCTCACAAAAAATTTTGCTTTCACAGTTCACACACTAGTGAACACAAATTTCTCTTCACAATGATTCAAAACATGAAACTCTAGATATAAAACTTCTGAACACATCTGATCAACATATTTGAACTGCATAGAGAGATCTTCACCCATGAAGAACTATGGAGAAAAACACTTAACACTCTTCACCACATTGTTTCCTTTCTAATTCAAATTTTCTCAAAAGCACTTGGAAACCAAGAACCACAAACTCAAACTCATCATCTAGAACACTTTCTACAACATCTCAACCACACAAGAGGTTGAACATCACCAATCACCAATACATACTCATCAAAGCAACACTAGAGGTTGACATCAATGATACTACTAATGACAGCATAATGTAACCAATCAAAGCATCTCCATAGACTTCCAATAATCTCCCCATAAACCTATTGACATCAATGACAACACAAACTTCCAACAATCTCCCCCTTTTTCATTGATGGCAACACATGGAAAAGTTGTCAACAACAAAAAAAATAGCTCTAACACCAACTCATATTATATTGCACCACAATACACATTGCTCCCCCTTACACAAGCATCAACTCTTTCCAACACTTTCTCTTTCTTATGACTCCCCTCCTCCTTACTTCATAAGGTTTTTGAGTTAACTCTCTCTCCCCATTTGACATCAATGGAAAAGGGAAACACACTTGTATCTCTCCCCCTTTGACATCAAACATACATACTTTCTCTCCCTCAAAGGCAACACCTATAAGGGAAAACAATTGTTTTGTAACTACCTTTTCCTTTACTACACTCTATTTTGTTTACACCTTCTTTGCACACTACACAACATACTTCACCAACTAGAAACAACTACACATATCCTTTGACACAAATGACAAAGGAAAAATATGTATACCACACAATGAAAACACTTACTCCTTGTGACTGCAAGAACCAACAATGCTACTACCTACTCCCCCTAAGAGGTAGCCACCAACATCAGTCCAAAAAAATGAATAAGTCTTGAGATCCACTAGACTAATGCATATCTTTATGCATCTAATTTAAAGGAGGGGAAATAACCCCCAACTTCTCTTTAAGATACTCAAAAGTATCCTTAGGAAGAGCCTCCGTGAAGATATCTTCAACTTGATTCTTAGTGGGAACATACTCCAACTTCACCTCATTCTCTACAACCTTCTCTCTCAAAAAGTGATATTGGATTGAGATATGTTTTTTCTTGAATGCAATACCAGATTCTTTGAAATGTTAATAAAACTTGTGTTATCACATAAGATAGGAATATTTTCATCCTATACCACTATGATATCGTTCAAAGTTTGATTCATCCATAACACCTGTGTGCAACATGATGTTGTAACAATGTATTCTACCTCTACAATAGATAATGACATTGGATCCTACTTCTTACTTAGCCAAGAAACCAACTTGCTTTTGAGAAAGAATGCACCACCACATGTACTCTTTTTGTTATCCACACAACCTACCCATTCTGCATTTGCATAAGCACTTAGAGAAAAATCAGTATCCTTTGGATACCACAAGCCATGTTCTAGAGCGCCTTTCAAATATTTGAATATCCTCTTCACTGTTGCTATATGCGACTCTCTGGTATCTTCTTAAATCTAGCCACAAGGAAAACTGCATGCATGATATCTGGTCTAATAGCTGTAATCTAGGGTAAAATTCTAGGTTAATGTAAAATAGCATAAAAATAACCCTAAACCAACAAAAGAGCACAAATAAGCATAAAAACATGAAATATAAAACAATATCACCATAAAGTCTTCATTCCATTATTGCTTCACTTCCATTGCTCTTCTCCATTTTGCTTGAATGTACTTGATGCCCTCAGATCTGAGTATGCACTAATATGCCTATGAAAATGACCAACAAAATATTGAAGATAGTTGTCTCACACTAGCAACATGTACTTGAATATGGAATAGATTCATGAAAATGAAAAGGCTAGGGTCTTTTGAAGAAAATACATATTTGAATGAAGGATTGAGATTGAATGTCAATAAGATGTGTCAATCAGTGGCCAAGAATGAAAGTTGTAGTATTAAATAGGGTTAGGGAAAAATTAGGGAAAAGATAAGGATGAATGGCTAAGATTGAATTATAAAATAATTTGATCAAGGGTAGAAATTAAATGAGATGTCAAGAGATAAGATTGGCACAGATAATGAGGATGGAAAAAAAAAGAGGTTGTAGGACGACTTCAAATAAATATAAAATTATTTGTTTGGAGAGGAAAATGAATAATTAAATAACAAAAGTATTATTTAATTATAGAGGACATGTAACAGGTTGACTTTTTGATTAAATAATAATTTAATTCAAAATAAGAAGGAAGATGGCAATTAATTAAATAATATTTATTTAATTTAAATGTTAGAAAAGGCTTAGTGAATAATTAAATAATTAAGCTAATTATTTAATTATAGCTGAAAGTGGTAAATAATTAAATAAATTTAGAATTTATTTAATTATAGAGGAAATAGACTATTAGTGTTGTAATTAAATAAAGAGTATTTATTTAATTAATCAAAGAGGAAATAAAAGATAGTCATGAATTAATTAAATAATTAAAATTATTTAATTAATAGAAGACAAATGAAATTTAAAATTATCAGGTGTTGGTTATTTTTTGAGAACCAAACTTAATCCCAGCCATTATCTATGAATCCGCCACAATTCAATGGTAAATAATGGTGAGGATTGGCCAATGAATAGGTACTAGCTTGCTAGGCTAGACCTCTACTCTTCAAGCTCTGTGAAACCCAGGAGGGTGATCTTGAAAATGTTTATATGATACTCTTGTGCCAAATTACCAATAACATTGTGACAAACAGATACATTCCCACAAATTTCCAATTAGATAAAATCCCTTAAGGCTTTGGCTGACCCTTTAATGAATTGTTACCTAAATCAAGGAATGAGAAGTACTTCATACCACTATATTGCAATTATAGGTGTGTCAGAGATTATCATTAAGATTTATGTTCTTTGTTAGGTACGGGCAAGATCACTAACATCTAGGATAGCCGAGTTAATGGACCTGTGCTTTATCTATGGGTGATGGACTCATATTTGTAACAAACTGTAATACAATAGCCATGAAAACAAGCATTTATAGACTATTGATATATTGATTTGTAATACATAACTCAATGTATCCAAAAATAGAAAATACTTAGTAATCTTTGAATTTTTGCCTCACAAACCTATGATCTCATTTAAGCATTTTAATTAGTTCTTTGAACTAAAGAAAAAACAAAATCATACATTTAACCAGAGTGATTGAAGACAAACAAAAGATCCTTGATCATTTTATTTATAATTCACAAGACAAAATATAGAGAGGATCTGATTCCATAATTTGCAATTGTCATTCATACACTATTGCTACTGTAAAACCATTGTGCTTATTACAAACAAGAATGCATACCTAAGACTCAACACTACTCTATTTCTCTATGCTTGAAATACAAAATTACTCTCACATGAGCTCAATTTTTTCTTAACCATCAAAAGACCCATGTAATTGGCCTTGAATTCCCATTTATACAAACATGGGAGCAACAAGCTTTGGGCCAAATTACAATTAAAGTCACATTTACATTTGACATACATTTCCTTTCTAATTTCAAAATTCCCCAGATGGGTTATATTTGCACCTTTGAAATTGGGGGGAATGTTACATGGGACAAAGGCTATTTTCATTTCTTGTTGAAGATGAATTCTTTCCTTCCAAAAGGAATCTTTGAGTTCATTTAACAATATCCATGTGCTCCAAAAGTATGTCCATGTACACTAAGTGAAGATGAAGGAAAGAATAAAAGAATAAAATGGAAAAGAAAAGCAACACATCCACGTTTGCAATCTTGTCATCAATTTCAAATATTGGAGAGAAGATAATATATTATCCATACTTTAGAAAAATCCTAATCTGTACTAGTTCCAAGCTATGCATTATGCTTCTCCCATCTGTTATTCACCATGGTTGCAAATTCAAGATCAAAATTGTACTCGCCACCCCACAATTGCAACTCAATCATCTAGTACATCTAGATACTTATCCCTCCAGGCTTGGAATTCATCCTCAGTGGACCATTTGAAAACCATGACCTTATCAACCTTCTTCCTATAAGGTGAATATTTGGTAACCACCTCATTTTTTTCTTTATCAAACTCTGCTAGAACTACTTCTGCATGGGCCAACATGTCCATGTTCTTCTTCAGCATATCCATGTCATGCCTTTCACAAATCAAAGCAACTTTCTTTGAAATGACTTCATTGGTTTCTTTTCTCCAGTCCTATAAGGTTTTGATGTTACCATCATCCTTTAAAATGGATGGAAGTAGACCATGATGTGTTTCATGAAAATTCTTGATCAATTCCCTTATCCTAGTCTCCAAAGGCTCTATATTCCCCTTGAACTCTTGAATTCCATTTACAATCTAAATGGTAGGCTTAAGATTTTCAAGATTGTTAAAATCATGCTTGGCTCTGATAGACATCATTCTTAATTCCTGTAGCTTGGGGATCCATGTCTCCATAAGCAGAATGGCTATCTCCTTATTAGTGTCAAATTTTTTTATAGAAAACTTCATTGAAGAATAGCTAGCATGAATGTTATTCAATCTATTATTAACCCCTCTATTAAGGTGTTCCAAAGTTGTAGTGACAATCTTCATATTATTGACAAATATTTCCCTATAATAGTTGTCACATTTTTCTTTGTAATCACTTAGTTGTTCAAGCAACTCTTCTTTGCTGACACCTTCCTTTGTATGTGGTGCTTTTGATGTGTCTGCATCCACCATTGAAATGGGTATAGTTCCCATATTATAAGGCAAATTTTCCCATGAGGAGCTTGTCGTAGGGGTATAATTAGTAGGTGTTGGCTCATGTGAAGTAGTAGGAGAAGTAGCACCAGTTTGCATTCATTCTCCTGATTGCAAATTTTGTAATTTCTCTTTTAACAATGCTAACTCTATTTGCAACTACATTTTTTGTTGTTGATTCTTTCCATGATCAACCAACAAATCATTGTATTGCTTTCTGAATTGTTCCTTTTTGTAGTTACTGACTCCACTGTAGCTTTTACAAACTAAGCAACATTTATTGGCATTATTATTGCTTCAATAGCTGATGTGTCTGACACTCTCTTTATTATCAAACCTCCACTATAGTCTGATGCAGGCTCTACAATGTTAGGCTTTTTGGTGTTAGGGGATAGGGCCCATATAGCTAGTGTATCCCATTTCTCACTAAATGTAGATCCTTACAGTGTAATTATAGCTTCTTCCTTTGAATTATAGAGAGGTTTATCACATATTTTTACTATATCAAAAGAAATAGCAAAGGCTAGATCTCATTATGGCAATAATAGGACACCACTATTCCTTACTATCCCTCTACCTTCAGTTGCATTCATTCCATGAAATTTATCTTTCATTTTTTTTAAGACATGTGCTTGAATAGTTGCATCAAGTAACTATGGATGAAGACTTCTTTGCTTAGCCACATTATTGACATATTCATCTTTCTTAGCCCTATAGGAAAACTCCATGAAAGCTTGAGATATTACAAATGAATCATCATCCATGATTTTTGTTCATGCATCAATGCTTACATCATCAGTATTGTTAATCCTAGTAAGGCTAGCCTTGCTTAACCTTAAACCCAACTGTTGTGGCACAATCACTGCTAGTGCAGAAGGGATTCCTTGTTGCATTTGCTTTTTTGATACCCAAATTTCTTCATTAGATTCATCATCATCATAATCCACCAAACCTGTTGATTTTACCTTTTGATTCTTCATTGGTGGCTCTTTTGGTGGTGATACATGTTGTGGTGGGGAATCAACATCAACAATTTCACATCTAGATGACCTTGGGGTAGATAGTGGTGGCATTTTTGGCACCATAGAAAGAGCTCTTTGCTCCTCTTGTTGAGGGGAAGCAACAGTTGCATCTTTTTCTCCACTTTATTCTTTCTCCTTATGAAAACCTTCATTTCTTGTTCCTTAGGAGGCTGATATGTATTCCTTTCCTCCATAATAGGGATCTCTCCTCCACCTCTTCCAAAAGAGCTATCCCTTTGTCCTAAATTATCCTCTCACCTTCAAGGTGACCAAACACTGTCTTGAAATTATAGAATATATGTTCCATTCTTTGCACTATATTGGGAATTTCTATGAGAGCAGTGAATTCAGGGCCCTTTTCCCTTATTTTCTTTTACATTTTGTCAAAATCAATCCATTTTTTTTCCTCCTGCTTTAAAAGGTCAAAAATGTTCCTTATTACATCCTCGGGATATTGGAAAATATGGACAAAATTGGAACTCATGTTCCTTATCTTTACCCAGACCATGAAACCTTCAAGATCATGATGATCCCTTGTTCCTTCTCTCCTCATGCCAAAAGTCTTGAGTATATCATTTATATTATCCCAACCTCCTTTAATCATCAAAAAATATGAGAAACATGTATATAAAGGGAAGAATGTTCCTTTTCCCTGATCTTTCAAATGCTTGTTCTCCACACTTCCTAGCTGCCACATCACTTCAAGAAACCCAATTCTTTCTGGTACATACTTAGGTAGCAAGTGGGGTGAGACAAATGTACCATAAAATCTCAAAATAGTATATGTGCGATATGGGATAACATCTCCCCAATTATGATCAACCCCCAATTCAAGTCTTCTTTCCTTGGGTCTTAAGAAATCATGTAGGGCCTTGGGAATCTTTGGCACATTCATATCTAGAGATCTCTTGAACTCAGAGGCAAACAAATTCTAAAAAATCACATAATCAAATTTTCTATCATCCTTATCTAGGACAGTGGTCCAACATTGGACAAACAATTCCAAATCACCTTTCACCCTCTCCAATGTCATGTTTCTCTCAAAGTAAGTTGCACCCTTGAATAAAAACATGTGCATGAATAATGAGTACCAACTGAACTTTACTCCTACTTCACCCTTCAACTTTACCAGACCTTCATGAATTCTCCCTGCAAGAAACCATCCATAATCATATTGTAAGAGAGGGGGACCAACCACACCAAGGCTCTGGGTCATGGAGAGTTGAGATTGGAGGGATGCCCTAACTTACCTCAAGAAAATGGGTGTTTGGGATAAGAATAAAGAATGAATAGCACTCTCAAGTGCTTTTGTCACTCTATAGATCCAAAAATCTAATTTGGGCTATACGAGCTAACTTCTAGACTTCAAATTGCACCTCAGATAGCTCTTTGTTTGAGGACAACAGTGTGGGTCTAGGATGACAGCGTGACACATTGGTGTCTCTCTAGTGCACTGGCATCCGTACAACTAGAAAACATAAAATGCTAGGTGAAACACAAGGAAAACCTACTAATTTCCTAGCTAACTAGTTTTAATGAAATAAACAGAATAATAAAGAATGAAAAGTAAGTACATAAATGATAAAGTAAGTATATTAATACAAAGGTAATGAATATCAACTCACTAAAGTTCCAATTCGCTAGTGAAATCCACACACACGTTCACCTACACATAAGCAAGAGGGGGAAAATGTTGGGTTGTATAGGGTTTTCCTCAATCAAACCCCTACTTTGGTGTTTCCACTTCCATGGATAGCCAAAAAATCCATGAAGTAGAAAGTATGATAAAGGAAAGAAAAAAGGAAAGTATTGAACACTATGAAAGATGCTATGCTACTCTATCAAACCACAAAAGGAAAAGGAAAGTGATGCAATACCACATCTACCCAAAGGCTCTCAAGGCCAATGAAGGGAGAACGCAAGGCAAGGATTTTGGAAAATTTGACACAGCCACAACAGTGATGAAGGGAGGTCTCGCAAGACTCCAAACTCATAGCTTCTATGGTAGAGAAACACATACAAAGATGAAGTTGATGGACTAACAAGTTACTACAATGCTTAATGGAGTTGTGAAAATGCTTGAGAGAATGTGATAGATTGCTAGAAGATGAATGAATTGTTAAGAAGCCCCAGTGATAGTGAAAATGGATGCATTTGGAGATCAAAATGGAAGAGAAGGAACCATTTTTAGGTTGGTTGGTCACACAGAGGTGTTACAATTCATCCCCAATGAGGAGTGTAACATCCCTATAGACTCTAGAGGTAAGAATCTGTTAGAGATGGTAGTGCGTTGTGCTTGCATCCCTAATGAAAATTCCCCCACTGACACACAAAACATATGCCAATTGGATGGAAGGCAGGTGGGTGATGTGGAATTTCACCTTCGGGTTTGATTTTCTAAGGTGAGGGTATGCAAAAGGGGAATTTACACAAGGGGTGAAAATTTGCTCCTACAAATTTTTCCCCCACATTAGCGAGCATGAGTATTGATGAGTGTTTGGTATAATAAATTAAAGAGTTAGAAATGTATACTTGAACCGTCGAGGAAGCAAACCACGATCTAGTGAGCTCAAAAGCGTAGGGCAGGAAAAGGACTCCACAGGTACTCTCTCCTAAGGAGGTTTCAACAAAAGGACTCTACAGCTCTGCGGAACTATGAAGTTGATCAAAGTACATTGAAGGCCCATAGACCAATGAAGGAAAAATCTCACAGGATACAAGCGCTTTAGAAGCCCTTGGACCTGCAAAGAAGGCATTCCCCCAAGTACTCTCTCATGAAGGAATCCCAATGTAAGGGGACTCTGCAGAGTTGAACTGGAAGGAAACTTCACAAGCACACCTACAAAGCAACATGTTAATCCATAGATAAAACATGTTAGAAAACAAAAGGCAGTCATAGAGGAAAACAAGTAGACAATCACATAGATAGTCCACAAATTGAAAGGATTTCAAATGGGTCCCTTAGGAACCCTTCAAAAGAAGAGGGGTCCACTGAAGTGATGCGTTGTTTGAAAAGTACAAGAATGTTTTTTCTCAAATCAATTCACCATCAAGGAATCCTTTCGAAACATGTTCACTTCATCAAGGAATTCAAAAGGAAGAAAATGCCCCCTTGTGAGGGGAAGGTCATGGCTTCTCCCACAAGAAAAGTTGTCCCACCTTAAAATATTTTTTTTCAAGTTCTTTCTTTGTAAACCCATGACAAAGGAAACACGTTCCACTAGGGGTCGTTGTTCAGAATGTGATATTTGAAAAATCTTGCAAAGATTTTTGAGAAAATATTTGTTAGTCATCGAATGCATTTTCTAAAAATTGGAGTTGACATGGTAGCCCCCCTTAGGGCGGTGTGTGTTACATACAGAGGCACACGACATCCTAAGGAGAGAAAAGAAAGAATGAAAGAGCGATGTTGTGGCCCATGGGACATAGTGAGATGTCACTGTAGTGATGTTGTCACACACACGAGGGACAACACATAGGCACTACAACATCACATCTCAAGCAAAGAAGAGAGAAAGATAATAAAACTCCAAAAAGAGACAATAACATCACAAGCAAAGGGCACAGGGGCGATTTGATATTTCAAGGTTAGAGCTACTCATAAATAAATATATATATATAGGTATAGAAATAGTATATAGATGAACTGGCATCAACCCCCTACTATATAAGACCATATGAAGAATGGACGAGAAGACAAAATAAAAATAAAAAAGTGGGTCAATATGGAAGGGAAGCCTAAATGCCCCCAACACTTTGTAGCGTCCCTAATTTTCCAAAAATCAACACATAACAAAGGAAGAATGATACCGCAAATAGAGGAATTTTTATGACACATAATCACTCTTGTATCCAAGCACCTATAAGGGTGACAAGGGTCATCCAAGAACACATAACACAAGCATGGGGGAATACAATGCAAAAAAAACACACATAATCTAAAGGTAAAGAAGAGGTGCCCCCTAACACTCATTGACCAAGAGTTCATCTACTTCCCAATCTAGATCATTATACGGGGAAGGAAGATGAGCCTGTAGTGGTGTAATGTTAAGGGGGGAACCCTCCAACCATCCCACAATAAGGGCCAAGGAAGAATTCCCCACAAGGTCTTCTCTTCTCGGCTCTTGTGGAGTAAAGGTCAGCAATTTCGTGAAGATCACCAGCAGGGTTGAGACCTCATCCAAACAGTTAAACATGCACTTCATGGGAGTTCCATGTGTTACCTCAACAAACGAGGGAGGCGATGCTCAAGATTCATTGCTAGGATCACTGAGTGACTCAGGATCAGTGATGAACTTATAAAAATATGGAACTTGCTTTGTCACTAGGATGAAATATGCTAGCACAAGACCACTTTTGAAGAAGGTGGACTCCTCTTACACCTCCCATTGCTGGAAGGGTCCACCTCCACCTTCTGCTTCAATGGAGGATGTGAACTCCCCAAGGATGAGGTGAGATACATGAAGGAGGAGGAGAAAACCGCAGCGGACACCACCAAGGTGTTCAACATGTTCATGGGCTTAGGGAATGGTGAGATGTCCAGGAGGGACATCAATAGAGGTAGCTCGACCAAAGGAGCAATAAACACCTGCACCTTTTTAGGGTCAGGGGTGTTCACCCTTGCGGCAAGAGCCAAAAGTAGAACCAAATTTGATTGAACTAAAGTAGAGGGGATGAGAGAGGAGGACACAATAGGAGGCCCTAAAATAGGGGCAGTTAGCTCCCCTTCCTCTGCAAAGTGGCATGCTCAGCTACCAGAGCATTTTTCCAACGTTTGTGCTCACGCACAAGGCCATTTCTGTGACTCTAGGAACTAGAGGTCGGGAGCTAAGATGGAACAGAAGGCTCCTGCTTAGCCATCAAAGTGTCCATCACGACCATCTCTAGCAGAGGGAGAGACTCTTGGATGGGATCGAGAGGAAGAGATTGAGAAACAATGGGGGGAGTCGGCTCTAGCTCCTCAGCAACAGGCCTCTTCCAATTCACTTCTTAAGGAGCAAGAGTGGTAGGAGGCCGCGAAGGCTAAGACATAGAGGATTCCCCATGAGGACCCTTCCCTCTACTATATTGAATGGGCCTAGGCACTGTGGGTAGAATAGGAAGTTTGAATACAGGATGCTTGGGATTTTTCCAAGCGGGCACCATAGGGTTCTCCTGGAAATGCGAAGCGAGATTCGATGATTCCATAGTAGGGTGAGAGGAAGCGGCAAGCAGGAAAATAGAAGAGGAAGAGGAACCTCAAGAGTGCTTCTCTTCTTCCTTTCTACATGCCAGGGTGGCATCATTGTCGGCTTTCAAACATGCCATATCTGAAACAACATAAGGAGATGGAACGTATCTCACCTTAGGAATTAAGTGCCATTTCTTGTACTTCTCATAGGTCTAGTACAAGAGGTTTGTCCTAGGCAAAAGCGAACTAACAAGTGCAGGCCAAAAGTGGTCTAGAGAATAGCTACCACACGTAATCGTCAATTTATAGCCAGTGTCATAGATTACATGCACTGAACCCTCATGGATAAAATTTAAACATTTATGTACGACTGAGGGAACTACATTCATAGCGACTAACCAAGGGATACCCAGTTTCACTCTGAAGAGTTCAGACCCTGAGATTATATGAAAAAGAAATTTTACTAACTAAGGTCCAACAAGGACTAATAAGGTGATGCTACCAAGGGGAGGTAAGGAAAGTATATTATGTGTATGGATGGTACTTTCAGGTGTGTCACACCCATTTTTATATTGGAAATTGATCAATATAATCTCCTTAGTAATCACATTCACCTAACACATCGGGTCAATGAGAACACCTATCACAGTGTTTCTGTTGATTCATGTGGGGGTGTAAACAGGAGATGGCTCTCTATTAAAACCCATCAATAGGTCCCGTGAAGTGAAAGTTATACCAGGAGCACTACTCGCAGGCTATGCAGAGGGGATAAGCAGATGTAGAAAGGAAGCCATCGCATACACTAAACAACACTTTCATAGAGCCCCCAAAGGTTTACAACTAGAGAGTGATCCAACTAAGGCTTCATTCTGCAATGCCTATAGAACCTTCAAACTATGCCTACTAGGGGTCACAGGTTGGGTTGTAATGTGAAACGCCTCACAACACTCACCCCTACAACACTCCTAGGATATGAGGAAAGGACCTTTCAACACTGCTAAATGGAACCAAAATGGTTCACATTAGGTTCACCAAAAATGTAAGAGAGGGGGACCAACCACACCAAGACT
Organism: Sequoia sempervirens; assembly: GCA_007258455.2. Classification (NCBI taxonomy): domain Eukaryota; kingdom Viridiplantae; phylum Streptophyta; class Pinopsida; order Cupressales; family Cupressaceae; genus Sequoia; species Sequoia sempervirens. The sequence continues at coordinate 426,673,196 of VDFB02193867.1, forward strand.
TCGGGTCATGGAGAGTCAAGAGTAGAGGGCTGCCCTAACTTACCTCAAGCTAACGGGTGTTTGGGATAAGAATTGAGGATGAAGAGCACTCTCAAGTGCTTATGTCACTCTACAAATCCAAAAATCTAATTTAGGCTAAATGAACCGACTTCTGTAGTTCAAACTGCACCTTAGATAGCTCTCTATTTGAGGATGGAAGCTAGCGTGTTGGAGTCCATACAACCAAAAAATGTAAAATGTTGGGTGAAACACTAGGAAAACCTACTAACTGCCTAGCTAACCAGTTTTAACAAAATAAACAGAATTATAAAGAATGAAAAAGTAAGTATATCAAGACAAAGGTAATGAATATCAACTCACTAAAGCTCCAATTTGCTAGTGAGCTCCACACACACGTTCACCTACACACAAGCAAGAGGGGAAAAATATTGGGTTGTATAGGGTTTTTCCTTAGCCAAACCCATGCTTTGGTGTTGCCACCTCCATGAACAACTAGAAAATTATGATAAAGGAAAGAAGAAAGGAAAGTATTGAACACTACGAAAGATGCTAGACTACTCTATTAAACCACAAAAGGAAAAGGAAAGTCATGCAATACCACCTCCACCCAAAGGCTCTCAAGGCCAATGAAGGGAGAAAGCAAGGAAACAAGCTTGGAAAATTTGACATGGCTACAACAATGATGAAAGGAGGTCTTGCAAGACTCCAAACTCACAGCTTCTATGGTAGAGAAACACATACAAAGTTGAAGTTGATGGAGTAACAAGTTGTTGCAATGCTTAATGGAGTTGTGAAAATGCTTGAGAGAATGTGATAGATTGCTAGAAGATGAATGAATTGCTAAGGAGCCCTAGTCATAGTGAAAATGGATGCATTTGAATATCATAATGGAAGATAAGGAACCATTTTTGGGTCGGTTGGTCGCATAGAGGTGTTACAATTCATCCCTAATGAGGAGTGTAACATCCTTGTGGACTCTAGAGGCAAGAATCTGTCAAGGATGATAGTGTGTCACACAAACATCTATGCATTGCGCTTGTGTCCATGATGAAAATTCCCCCATCGACACACAAAACACGTGCCAAGTAGACGGAGAGCAAGTGGGTGATGTGTAATTTTTCCTTCAGGTTTGGTTTTCTAAGGTGAGGGTATGCAAAAGGGGAATTTACATAAGGGGTGTAAGTTTTCTCCTATACAAATATATTGTGCAATAATGAGGGTGTTAGATATGGGCCGCCATGTACATCCAAGCCATGGGCATTTCAGTGTGATTGGGTCATTGCCAATAATCTAACAGATGGAGTAGAATTTTTTTTGAAAATAAGGGATAAAATAGTAAACTAGATAGGGTTCCTTGTCAAATGGACCCAATGTAACCCTTTGGCCCTTAATAATTGCTAGGTATTTTGGAAATATATGGGCTTTGAATGAACACTTAGTCTTCTCATACTCTACTCTAAGCACGTTCTCATCAACGGGAACCATATCCTCACTCCATTCGGCGAGTCTAAAAACATTTACAATTTCTTCCCTTGTGACCCTCACCATATCAACTCCATCAAAGGCTCTCATAGTCCTCATGACTAGATCATAATTAGCTGTAACTACTTTTAATAAATAAACATCCATGTAGACGTTAGGCACAACTAACTTTCCCAAATCTAGATTCCATAGGTTACCCATTGGAACACCACAATTTCTATTTCCAAACCAATCCCTGAACAATTCCCATCTAGTGTAAGGAAATTTGGTATCCCTAATAGCACTATGCTTGTCAATTAGGCCCTCTACTACTTGTGCACTGCAGAAGAGCAATTGACCCTTAGGTTTTTCATTAGTGGAGGGTGGTAGTTGATTAGTTAGGTCCTTAAAGGCCTAAAAAGAACTTTAGAACCAAAGGCTTCCCCTTTTGATGAAGATGCTTTCGCTATAGGAGCCATGACTCAAGGGTTTTTAGTTTCACAAAATAAAACCTACAACTCAAGCAAGGGTTTGACACGAACAATAGCAAGGCAGGACCACAATTCAACTTGTTGTTTTAGGACAAGCTAGAAACCCTAACTTCGACGTCAAACAAGTTTGGAAAATGCAGCACAAGCTCCTTGGATGCATGGAATGATTTTATCAATCCTCAATTGTTCTTTAAAACAAGTTTTAATAGCCTTACAACTCTTAATTTGATAGCTTAGTGTCTTGTTTTCCATTATGGCTCACTCATGTGAACCATAATGACTCACTTGCCCTCAATCTCAACTTTGAATGCTGACCATTGATCATGAGGTGAAATGAAATGACAATCGGTCCAAATTGAGTCAAATTAGTTTGAAAAATTTGACCGTGATCATCCAATTAGAACCAGCCATGTGGATCCAATTCCTATTGATCCATGGGCTCCACCATCTCATTATTGTTGAAGCAAAAAACCACACATCAACTTCCTTGCTCCCCCATGAATTTTAACTCACCTACAAATTTTAGCAATGGGAAGACAGGGAAGGGCTAAGATTAGATCTCAAACCTTCAACATGTGTGTTTCTTAACACAAGACCCCATGCCTATGCCCATATTCTTCTTACACAACCAACAACCATGATTAAAAGATCCATTTGTTATTACAACACGTGCCCCTAAAATTTCCTTTAGTAACCTAAGCTTTAATACCTCCGATCCATGGTGAAATATTTCATTAATTTTCTTCCATTCTCTAATGTCTTCTTTGTCACTCAAGTGACACCACATGGCACTCTCCCTTATCTGATTAATGGATCTAAGACAATTGCTTTAAGAATGCATAATGATTACAGTTTCCAACTCCAAATTACTAAAATGAAATTAACACACCACATAATTAATTAATGGAATTAACATAAGTGATGAAATTCAGAATGCGAGACAAGAAAGAGAGAATGAAAACAACTTGATAACAGAGTTCATCATAAGAATGACTACATCTTCGGGCCCCTCTCCAAAGAGTAGACCGATTCGATTAAAATATCTAAAAATTTGGAATTACAAAGCTTTCCCCTTCAAGCACGACGAAATTCCAACATTCTCCTGACGTACAAGATCAACAATTCATCTCTCCAAAATTATCTTTAGTCTTCACCACCTAAATGTACCACTCTCCTAATTTCACCCCTTTTTATACAAAAAATTTACTCAATTTGGTGTATAACCAAATGAGTTTTAAATATTCCCAATATCTCCTATTTTGGCATAAAATCTTCTATAATCCCCCTTATTTACATATTAGGATTATAATTAATCCCCTACAAATTATTTAAGCCCTTCAATTTATTCATTTCGAGCTTTTTTTGTTACAAGAGGTTTTATTTAATCCTTTAAAATGATTATTGTTTTTTTTTTGTTTTGGAGGGAATTTTAAAAATAATGGGCATTTAGTTTCAATACTTCACCAAAATAAACCAACGCCTATAATAACCTTGACGTTGTTTGGTGGTTCAATGGCCACTACTATTTTTAGCTGACTGGGGGTCACGGGTTCGAGCCCCCCGCCGGCCTTTTCCAACTGAATCCAAATGGATTACTTGTAAAAAAAAAACTGCCACACTATATGGGTAAGTGCCAATAGTTTGGTGTAATGGTCGAGCGAACCTTTCGGTGAGTAGTAACCAAAGTTTTAGAGTTCAACATTGTTTCTCCATGTTTCAAGGAGGGAAAATTGCTTTCTAGATTTTGGCAATGGTGGGAAGATGGCTATTAAAATAATATAGAAAAATTAATTACAAAAATAGTAAAAGAAGTTGTAGTTTATCACCAATGTGAGAAAAAGAAGCTCAAATTTATACAAACTTGTTCTTAATCAAACAACCAACAGCCAAGCCAGTGGAGGGAGAAGATTGAGCAAGCACCATGTGGCATGCCAAGGAGCTGCCACATGGTGGACGATCATTCGTTGACAATGCTTACTGGTTGCTGATGTGGCCGATGATGTGTTTTCTAACTGGCCGATGACGCGGTGTTAACTGGGCTACTGACGTGGCGTATGATTGACACGTGTCCATCAATGATTGGTTCGTACAATCTAATGTAGATGCCATGTGTCAGATTCTAAGTGGTCCATGTCATCATCCATACCATATGAACTACCACATCAACATGCTGATGTCAGCGTTCGTATGGTCAAAGGTCAACCTTCTTAGCGAACTTTGACTGGTTGTAACTAGTGCAAACGGAGTCCGATTCGCGCAAAACGAACATCATCAAAAATCTCTCGATGAGCTCTTTGTGATGATGCCAACTTCGACCACTTTTGGTGATGTCAAATTTTGACCCTTTGTTTCTCTAACCTGGGTCTAGGGTTGACCAAGGTTTGACCAAGCATATCTTGGGCTCTATAGCTTTGTTTGACTCTGTTCGAGTTGTGTTGGATTTAGAATTTTGGCCTCTTCCTGATGATGCTAATTTACAAAAATTTGAGAAACTTAAATTTTTGGCAAAGATCCTCCAAATCACTCTTGCTTTCCCATTGAGAGATGGGAGGCAAAGGTGAGCTCCCCATGGGATGGCAAGGAGTGGTCATGATTAACCCATGTCACCCCTCCTCGACCGTTGATCTCACTAATCGGAGAGATTTCCTTCTTCAAAGCCTGTTGGGTCCCATGGAAAAAAGTCATCCACCCGCTACCCTCTGATAATATTTTAATACAAAAGAAATCAAATGGGGGATGGGGAAGGGCTTAGATGCAGCCACGTCATTCCATCACCAACGTTGATGTATCTCATCCCACCACACACTGACCATTCAGAGATGTAGGGCCCGCTAATATAGAGGGCACATAGTGCACACCCACCATCCTGTGAGAATATTAAAATATAAAAAGGAAACCAGCGGGGACACAAGGAATGGCTAGGATTTGCTTGTGTTGATTGAATGATCCTTATAAAATAGGAAATATGCACATGCCAAATGTTAGTTCTTAAAAAGGGGCCATTACTAGGTAAACGATGGGCGAGGATATAAAACCTAAGGATGAAACTTTGGGCCCAACAAATATTTTGATGATTTGTTACCCACATAGTATAAAGGAAATGTTATTAATAAAACATGTAGCAATGAGAATTCTAGGACTCATGGGTTGGTTTATAAAACGAGTTAAAAGGCATAATTCACAACTTGAATGACTGGGAACCGTTGATAAGAGGTCAACGATGAATCATAGATTTTGCAAAGGACGCAGACTTAAGGTCTTTTGGAAAGGGTTTTAGCAACTCATAAACCCTAAGGCATGATGACAAGAGAAAACCTAAGCCCAAAGACATGAGATTAGCCAAATTTTTCAAAATTTCAAGGGGAACACAAAGCATCTTTAGGGGTTCCACCATCACGAATGAGGGGATAATTGATGAAGAAATAAAGTTTGCAGGCCTAGGACAATTTTCAATGTCTACTTTTTTCCTCTCTTTGATACAATGCAGTTTATTGCATTGTGTCAAAGAAAATCAGTCAAAACATGCCCTAGTAAAAGAAGGGTGGACATATGCCCCCTTGGAAAAAGTTTGCAAATTTTTGAAAATTTTCAAAAAAAATTGGAAATTGTTTCGATAGGTCAATTTCATAGCCAAGAATTCAATGGTGGTGACAGAAATAATTTTTGAGGCCATTTAGGGGGTCAAATTTAAGTTCAAAGTGATCAAATAGTGTGTAAAGTACACATTCTTAGTGCGGTGATTTATGATATGAAATCTTAATGGATTTTTTATGCTTTTATGATGTTTATGTATTTATGGATGATCATGTGATGACTTAATGGATGTTTAGATGATAGATGTTTAGGTGATATATGTATGCATTTAATGTTATGTAATGTGATGTTTATGAATTATGAATGTGATGATTATAAATGTCTAATATGAATGTAAAATATGAAGTGATTATGATTATGATTATGTAATGCTTATAAAATGTTGATGTAATGTATATGCAATGTGATAAATGATAGTGGATGATGATTATGATGTGATGTAAATGAAATGACATGCCTAATCTGTTATAATGTGATGAAACTATAATATGGATGTAATCTATGTTTTTTCTATTTTCTCATGCAAATATATATGAACTATTATGATGATGTCTATGATGATAGTGCTATCTATAATGCTTCCTAACATGATCATGTATGCAATATATTTTTGTGTGTCATAGGATGCTATCAAGATGTGGATAGAAGAAATGTTAGCGTGGGAGGGGTGGATGTTAGCGTGGTGTGAGTGGAGACAACTTAAAGATGCATATTTTTCTATGCAAGGTTGGGCATGTAATCATCATTGGGCGGTAAAATGAAACACATGGAAAAAAAACACCATGGTATGTCATAGACCAAGGTGTGCAAGGTCATCCACCTACAAAATAGACAGTCACAGAAAAGCAATGTCCTGACTCATAATAAAGGCATAGTTGCCCCAGTCTTTTTGCCAAGGCAATCCACAAATAGTAATCAAAGAAAAAGAATCATGAGACATCCTCGCCCCTCTAAATCCTTCATGGTACATCCTCGAGAGAGCTAGTAACATGAATCAAAGAAAAATAAAAAAAATATAAGAAAAAATAGCCCACAAAGTCAACTTCCATTCAAATTGTTTTCCAAAATTTGATTGTTTGAGGTTTAATAGACTAGGTGATTGATAGGTTGATTGTTTGGCAGGGCCTAATTTTAGGAGAAGAAACATGTCGTATAATACGTCAAGTCTGGTTTCAGGAAGGACACATCTTTTATAAGACATAAGTTGACTAATTTGATGTTTGAGATGGACTTGATAATGATTTCTTTGACAATTGATTGAGTTGACTTGAAGATTTGTTGGTTTGTTTGTCTTATTGATTCATGACTTGTCTAATGTTTTGATGACTATTTATATCCAAGTTGAAAATGTCTAATTTATTATGACTAACGCGAAAAACCCTAAAGGATAGACCTGGGTGGCCTCGAGGGCTCATCGACAGATGGTCTTTCCTACATAACAATGAGCAAAGACCTCGTAGTTCGACATGACTTGACTTTATTCTATTGACAAAGTATTGAGTCATGACTTGACTTTTATTTGAAAAACCCTAAAAGGACTGACCTAATGCCTCCGGGCCCATCAACAAATGGCCTTTCCTACATTATACACATAGAGGCAACGTAGTTCAACATTACTTGGATTGACATGACTAACTTTGACTCTATTTTTGGGATTTTTAAGGTTATTTGGTTGTTTTTGTGTTTTTGACATGTTTCAATTTTCTTTTTGATTTTGTGGTTTTATGATTTTTTTGTCCTTTGAGAATATTTGATTTTTTTTGTCTTTTTGTCATTTTATCAATTTTTTTTCTTTTGGGAATATTTGAATTTTTGTCTTTTTTGATAAGTGACCTCTTGGCAACAAGTGTAAGATCCAATGATGTAGGTCAAGTATTTTCCCCCAATCAGGTATAAGACCAATTATTAGAGATGGAAAGGATGAGCATTATAGTGGATAGGGTATAAAAGGTGAGAGGATGCATGATGTCAATCGTTCCAGGCTATGAAGAGTACAACCAGGCATTATTGTGGATGATACAAAAGGGCGAATGATGGGAAAAGTCAAATTGGAATGATGGTAGATGACGAAGCAAAGCCAACTACACATGGTGCTTGTTTACTAAGTTTTCACCATGGTACTCATCCAGAGTTCCACCGAAGTGGTTTTCACTATTGGAAAAATTATTTCTATTTACTATTTTCTTGATTTATTTGTTTTTTTGGTGTTACCAATATGTCTATTTGCCTGGTTTTCATCAAGGTAACATTTTTTTTTTGTATTTTTATGGTTATGACGAGAGATTTTTGAAGCTAGGTATGGAATTAAGAAGCACCTAATTTGTAAAATTTTGTGATGATGGATTGACCTTGCTTGGTTGATCGTGCTAGATGAAAGGACCTAATTTGGATGCAAAGTGTAAGTGGAAAATATGACAAGTGATAGAGATGGCAAACACAAGAGGCTGGTATGATCCCTAATTTTCACACTAAGTGGGCCATCAGGCTTCAGATGAAAAGGATCTTGGGAGATGATGAGCTAGAGTACGTAAAGGGGCAGTCATCAAAGATACATTGAAAAAAATCACCAATGGAGGTGGGATGATATGAAAGATGTGTGAATATGGATGGATTGAATGGAGTGTATGGAATAAGTGAAAGCAATAATGATGGAGACTTTGAATCAACAATGTCTTTGTTTTTCATTTTTCTTTGAAAAATTCCCCTAGTGATTATTGATGGGAAGGCATACTCAAAGACCAATGCTTTCTAACTTTCACTTTTGACTTGTATTTTTTCTTTACCCAATAGATTTTTATTTTGACTAGAGGACTCATCTTGATCTTCTTTTCTTTTAAAAATTTCTCTTGATTCTTGATCTCCTTGTAAAGGAATTTTCATCTTTGATTCTTGAGCTTTTCCCTTGTCCTTGTCTTGATGTATGACTTGTTGATCCATGTCTATGATGCGGATGGACATGAGTGAGATGGATGAAGTGTATGGAGTGGCAGAAGTTTCTGGTGGGTGAACAAGAGTGGTGATGTTATCAATAGAGTCTCTGGGACTATCCTTTTCGGTATCATTAACGTCAAAGGAGGCTTGCACATCCTTAATGACTTGGAAAGATGACTTATTAGAGGTGACAGTAGGGAGACATACCCTAATCCAGGATGGTGAGAGTGGACAGGTGATGGTTTAGAGGATGGAATGATGGAGGGAGAGTCATGAGATGAGGGTGGATAATCACGAATGGTGAAGATGGAAGTATCATCAGGGTCCCAAAATGTCTTGATCCAAGCACGACCACCTATTTTTGTAATTTTTGAATTTGTATTGACATCATTACTGGAAGTCTAATTATTCTTGGTTGTATTACCATTGTCATTTGTTTGTAAATTATCCATATGGTATTCTCCACATCCCATATCATGGAATTGAACCTTGTGGTTTGATGGTGCAGTAAATGAAGTGGATGACTTAGTCAATGAAGATGGGTCAATGTATTGTGAAGAGGTGGAGGATGAAGCTTCCTTGTTGATAGGCACCTAGAATTGAGTGGTCTCTCACAAATTGCTACAATATTGAAAGGGGTTGGGATCGCTAGCTATTGTTATTTTAGTGCCTTCATGGGGAAACTTGATACATTGATGATATGTGGATAATACAACCTTCATTCCATGGATCCATGGTCTTCCAAGGAGGATTTTATATGGGAGATCAAGGTCCAATACTTGGAATGTGGTGTTCAGAACAACAGGTCCAACTCTGATTGGTAGTGTAATAACACCCTTGGAGGAGCATTCTTCATTGTCATATGATTTGATAACAATTTCTACACATGCCTCAAAAAATCCTAATGCCTTAACCAATTTGAGGGTACAAATATTTAACCCTACTTCACCATCTACCAATACTCTTCTGACTTTTTGTTTGTGGATGAAGACCTCAAGATGCAAGGGGTCAGTGTGGCTTGCGTTTTGGGTAGGATAGTCTTGGTCAGAGAAAGTGACATGATGGAAATTAACCAAGTGTCCCACCATCTCCTAGAATTGATTGACTTTGAGGTCAATGGGTATGGTAGTGTCCTATAATTATTTTTTGAGAATGGATCTATGTTCAAGTGATATACGCAACAACTCAAGGATGGAGATTTGTGCGGGTGTCTTCCCCAAATCATCAAGTAGATTGTATTGAGACCTTGGTGGTGGTTGTTTTGAGGGAGCACCTTGGACAGTCCCCTTTGTTCAATGGGTATTGATAGCACATTCTGGTCATTTCATGATGGTAATGGTATTGATGTGGTCGTTGGTAGTGTGAATGTGGTTGACTATGGTAGTATAGTCAAATTTGGCATTGGTGCAATTAGCAGAATTGTTGGTCTTATTACCCGAATTAGAGGCCTTTTCTTTTCCATGGTCATGTAGAGGATTTGTAAAGACTTTATGGTTGTTATTAGAGGATTGCTATTGTCCATTGACTTTGATAGTGTTGTTTTCAATGAGACCTTGGATGATATTCTTTAATTGTCGACATTGTGAAGTTGTGTTGCCTTTAGCCCGAAGATAGTCACAAAAGGAAATATCATCCTGCCATGAGGGTTTGAAATTCCCTCGGTCATATTGTTTTGGATCAAGGAGTGTTATGACATTGTGTTGCAAGATTTTTTTAAGGACATATTCGATTGGCTCTCCTAAAGGAGTGTATTTATGTCTTGTGGGAAACTTCCTTTGGGCTCTTTGTTCTTGTGTACTTTGGATGGAATTTGTTGTGTTCTTAGGATCGCGTGGTGTGTTATTGGTTCTATTGGTTCCCCTTAGTGTGATGTAGGGCCTATGTGTACTATCTTGGAATTGACTACTTCATCATTTGTCACATTCTTGTTCCAAGCCCAATATATGTTTTTGTCATTGGAAGCATTTTGAGCAGTCATGTTCTTGTTGAAGGATTTGATCTCTCCTTTGTCAATAAGTGTCTTTTCAAGGATAATACCTTTCTCTACTAGGTCTGAAAATGAGGCACAACATTACATTCGCAACTCATGTTTCAAGTTTGAATTGAGGTTCTCGACGAACATGACAACTTTTTTTTTGGGTATTTTGACTGGGCATCTACTAGCTAAACCCCTCCAACGTTGGAAGAATGTCACAAATTTTTTACCTTCTTCTTGTGTGGTATGGAATAGGGTTGTGATTGTTCTCATTTTCAAAATTCAATGCAAAATGTTCCACAAATTTGTCAGCCAAGTCTCCCTATGTTCGTATGACAGTTGGTAGGTGTGAAAACCACTCAAGTGCTTTTCCTATAAGACTTCATGGAAATAGTCTCATTAGATATGTAGGGTCATATGTAATGTCTATTCAAGTTGTATAAAACTCTCTCACATGTTTGATAGGATTTCCCTTCCCTCTATATTTAGGCAAGTTAGGCATGACATAGCCATGTGGGAAGGGAGGCATGTATAGACTTTTTTCAAATGGATATATATGGACATAAGTCTTTTGTAGAGTAAGTCTTCTGGTTGGATATTTGCATGTTCTCTATTTGTTGTTGCAAGGAAAGCATTTGAGTTGTTAGGAAATCCACTTGGGTCAATGACGTGTCTTGCATATTGTCCATGTTGGCATGTTGTAATCCAATGTTGTGAGATGGATTTTGATTGGACATGTATGTATGTGATGGGTTTTTGTTTTGCATATGATGGGTGAAATATGGTATTTGGTTATGAAAATTTTGGTTGAAGTTTAGAATTTGATTTGTGTAAGTGGTATTGGATTGTGGTTTCCATGAACTTGCAAAAGTTTGACCATGTAAGTTTTGGTTGCCATGTTGCGTAAAAAGACCTTGTGTGTTGTTTGGGGTAGAGCCTTGGATATTTTGTTGTACATGCATACTAGGATTAGGCCCTTGTTGTGATGTGATGGTATGTTGAGAGTTCCCTATGTTTGGTATAACATTTGACATGGGAGTTTTAGGACCAGTAACAACAATCTTAGGTCTCTTGCTTGTCTTGTTTAAACCCATGACAAATTGAGTGGAGGATGATGCCCCTTTAAATGTGGAAAAAGGATTAAACGATGTGCCAAAGGGTTGTGTCATGTTTGTAGAAGCTGATAATCCAACCTCATTGATCCCAATAAACACCTGCAAACAAATAAACTTTCACCAAAGGAGATAAAGAGACACAAGAATGGTGCTCTGCAAACATGAAGCAAAAATGCATTACCCGAGAAGTTAATTATTACAAAGAGATCAATCCTTAAGAAAGGAGATCAAAACCATAAAGGTGATAACCCAAGGAAGAGGATTAAATTAGCATGTGACAAGTTTCAAGATCATAATGAACGAGATGACATGACTAATTTAATAATGCATAAATAAAGATTCCTAAGTTTAGCTTAAGTGAAATAAAGTAAAGGTGACTTAATTAATTAATCAATATGATTAAATTAATCAAGTAAACAACCTATTACTCTAACACCCCCCTTTAAGATGAACTTAGGGAGAAGCTAAAAAACTAAGGACAAATGCATGAAAGCAAAGATGGGTCTCGGTAAACAAGGCCAAATGAGGTACCCCTGTACAAATGTAAAAGATCTCTAACAACAGGAGAAAAGGAGAAAACCTCGTGGGAAAAACTCCTCTCCAAAAGAGAGAAATACAAATGAAGGACTAAGAATCCTCCAAACAAGAGTGAAGGATGAAGAAGCCTCCAATCAAGAAGAAATTGTCCCAAAAGAGAGGAACAAAGGAAGAACATGGAAAACACCATTGAAGCATGAAGAAGCTACAAACACTGTCATAGAATGACTACTAAAATGCTGAAAGAAAAACCCTCTCTAAAAAAATGATGATTAGGATCAAGAAGACAAGAATCTACATGAGTTCCCTCAATGACACTACTCGAATCTGATGGAAAACCAAGAACTCAAATATACAAATGGAAAAAGTACCAATAGTCTGAAGAACTAATCAAGTGAAAATGGAAGGTCGCCTCAAAAAATAGGAATGCAAGAGTGTCCATATGGTAAGTGCTCTATCTGACCGAAATGCATGGGTAACTAGCTGTTGCATCCGCCTAGTACAGAGGAACAAATACTGTATACATAGCTCACTCCAACTCGAAACCAAGGAAGAAAAGAAGATCTGCCCAAAAGTGGAAATAATAGGGACCTAAGAAAAAATCTCCAAAAAATACCTATACCACTACAAATTACTTTGAGTCCTCTTTCTGACAATATCTCGTTTTCCCAATTTCGACACCGTGGGCAAAAGTTATGGCCTCTGAAAGAAAACAACTATCAAAAGGAAAAAAATACAGTCTGTGGCATTAAATTTGACAACCATATGACTGTCACAGAAAAAATATGAGCCTAAAATTGACAGCCAAATGGTCGACACCGCATGTGCATAATTTGACTTATTTTACAAAAAAATGTTTTTAAAAAAAAAAAATAATAAATTTACAATTAAAAATTTTTTTTTGAAAAAAAAATTAATAAAAAAAAGAATGGGTGTCGGCCCTTGAGAGTACAGCCACCAACAATATTATCAAATTTCCAGATAGTTGTAAGGCCACCGGTGGCTGACAGTACGGCCAGCCGGCATACTTAGGGTCGCTCCAGCCTTTAAAAAAGGATTTTTAAACTTTTTTTTGAAATAAAAAAAACCTGCCTTTTTTAAAAGCTTTTCAAAAAATCTTTTTTTTAATGATTTTTTTTAAGATTTAATTTTTTGCAAGAAAAAAATTTGGAATATTTTAAAAAAAAAACTTGGGATGTGTGTAGGTGAGGTCGTACGGGCCTAGAGAGAATATTTTTTGCCTAAGATGTCAACTGCTCAGATTCTGACGATTTCATAATCGATCTTAGGGTTTTTGGCCACTGCAAATGCAATGGTGAGGTCTGTTTGGGCTCAAAATGCCCCAAAAAATAAAGCACCCCTAGATCTGGCAAAAAAGGACCTTTTTCAAACCCTCACAGATTTGACAAATGGAAGCCAAATTTGACAAAACAAAGGTCAATCTTGACTATTCTGGCAGCTCTAGATTCAATGGAGAGGTTTGATTTGTCCCTAGATGCACTGGAAAACTACTTCAAGGAAAGATCTCACAAAAAAGGAACAAGAAGCTTGCATATTTGGAGCTCTGATACCATGTAGAAGTTGATAATTCAACCTCACAGATCCCAATGAAGACCTGCAAACAAATAACCTATCACCAAAGGAGATAAAGAGACACAAGAATGGTTCTACAAACATGAAGCAAAAATGCATTACCTGAGAAGTTAATAATTACAAAGAGATCAATCCTTAAGAAAGGAGATCAAAACCCTAAAGGTGATAACCCTAGGAAGAGGATTAAATTAGCATGTGACAAGTGTCAAGATCATAATGAACGAGATGACATGACTAATTTAATAATGCATAAATAAATATTCCTAAGTTTAGCTTAAGTGAAATAAAGTAAAGGTGACTTAATTAATTAATCAATATGATTAAATTAATCAAGTAAACAACCTATTACTCTAACAATGTTATGTGTCATTCCTTGTGTCATTGTTTAGGTGCAAAATGGTGATGTATGGATTGTAGTTGAGTCTTGCGTGGAGCCTCCCAGTGGTATGAAAGTATTGACTTGTGGGATGGAGCCACTAGAGGTAGGTGTATTATGTCCTTGGTCTTGTTTGTTCAGAGTAGGCATTTCTTGTAATGTGGACATCAAAATCATGGGGTAGCATGGCTCCTTCATGCAATTCTTTAGCTAGGAAGTGTTGGGGGTCTAATGCCACTATTTCATCCACAAAAGAGGCTATTTCAGGATCATTTGTGGTAGCCTCTACTTCCTCTACAGTGACACGTCCATATTTTTCTCTAATGATGAATTTTTCAAATGGATTGGGAAATGACTTTTGTGGTTTAGGTATCCCATAGGAACAATTATCAAATGGGTTGACAAACTCATCGTCTTGGGAAAAGGCTATCTCTTTTTGTTTCTTTTGCAACCTTGTTTCAATGTCCATAAAAGGACTTGCAAAGGGGGAGATGATATGCGATGTGATGGCAAAGGTATGATAATGTAAGGATATGACTATGCAACTATGCTTTTTGGATTTTTCAAAGTATAGGAGATGTCTAATGATGATACCAAGATGAAGATTCAAAGTGACAAGATGTCGAGATTTCAATAGAAATAGTGTCAGAATGAGGTAAAAATATTTGGTATGTGTATGACTAAGGTATACAAGACTAGGTATGCAAGATGACTTCATTTTTTTGGATTTTTCAAGGTATAAATGTGGAATAAGGATGAAACTTAGATAAATAACCAAGGTGACAATAGTCAAGGTGTCAAATGTCACAATAAAGTTAATATCCAACAGTATAATGAGGACTAATGTATGCCAAGTGTAATGCAAGTGCAAAAGGATGATGGAGGACGGGGAACAATAATGATGACTAAGATAACTAAGCACCTTATGGTAGGTCTAAGGTAAGGTTACTAATCAAACTTAAGATACCCAAGGAGAACAATCTGATTTTATCAAGACCACAAGGATGGTAATGACTAAAATGACAAGTTGACAAAGGTGGTCTCAAACTAACCTTGTGAGTTGAGGAGCCAACCTAAATGAAAAAGGACTAAGATGATGAAAAAGTAAGGTCAAGATAAATCTGATTTGGTAACCTATGAACTACTCTAAATTTTGATGAATTTCCAATGCCAAAGACTACAAAAAGGTGTATGCAAGCTAAAAGATGACTTAATGTTTGACATATGGAAAATGAAAAGGATGCAGTGATGTGGAAATGGATGGCCAAAGAGTGATAGATCTAGTGATTACAAATATGTGATCAAAGGACCAGGTAATGCTCAAGAATTGATCAAAGGATGGACTATTCTGGTTTTCCCTAAAATTTTCAATAGCGGGCAATTGTCTCATTTTGAGTGACAGTTGCGGTGTTCCAAGAATTACTTACAGTTTTCTATAAATCAAATGTGGTTTTTTGAGCAGTAGTTGTGGTGAATGATAGATAGTTACAATGAACAGTTTGTTTTAACCTATGTTTAATGTTTTGACTCAATTTTGGATTTGATTTTGGAAAAATATGAATAGAAAACACTGTAGATAGTTTGAAAACACTTGGGCTGGTTTGAAAATGTCAAAAGTGTGTCTGTAATGTGTATGTTCAAGGGTTATTCACCCCAAATTTCCACAGGTATACCACATATCAAAAAAATCTCACACGTAGAGAACACTTGTCTATCCCTAAAAGTCAATGGCCATGGTGACACTCTTAGACCCACTCTAGGAATCTCCTTCAACGTAAGGGAGGGACATCCTTTTGGGTTATGTATCACCTTTTTCCTATGAAAGTTGATGGGTAGGGGCCTCTTGCTATGAAAGGATGTCGCAAATCACCCTCTCTATGGAAAGTCACAAGCCCAATAGGCAAGTGTCTTATGCAAGGTAGGGATGTTTGTCTCACTGAAGGGAGCCAAATGTTGGGTGTAATAATCTTAAGGGTGCAGTGTTACACCCTGGAACTAAGAACATCACCAAAACTCAATCACAAGGGTAGCTTCTAACTAGTTGGTTCTTAATCTGTGTTTTGGGATAATCAGGTGCCTATACATGTAGTGGTTCACTCATTGAAGAGGCCTCCCAACCCTTAGAAAGGGTTTTGACGCATCTCATGGATATTGAGGAACACATTCATTGGTATAGAACATCCACACCAGTTGATTGATGACTTTCATCGCAACCACAATTATTTGTATAGCGGACCGAAATGAAAGTATTGCTTGGGTCATTCCCTCTCACAAATCGAAAGGCAGGCCCTCTAAGGGTAACAAAAGCGAGACAAGTATATTGCTTTTAATCTCCAAGATCACATGAAACGCAAGGAGAGAGCAGACACAACACCTTTTTCTCACACTCGTGTGGTGTTCATTAACCTTAATAAGTCAAAATGTTTGGTTCATAATGCAAGTGTTAAGAGATTTTTTTGATAATCAAGGTCACTAAAATGGTGCGAGAGAAGAGCATACACACCTTTACAACAAAACGCAAGACCACAAGACAAAGAATAAATGATTTATTTTAAACCCTCAAAGCAATATGTGAAAGACGACACTTGATACAAAGTTGTCAATTTTAAAACTAATGAGTGATTATGCAAGGTCAATTTTAGACCGAATGAGTGTAGTATGCAAGTTGTAAATTTTATCCCAAATGAGTGAATATGAAAGTCAATTTAACCCAATGAGTGTAATTAAACAAAATTTGTAAAATGAGACAAGACAACAAGTTAGCAAAATCAAATGAAAATTCCTCCTTTCCACTTGTGCCACACACTACAAAGCAGATATTAGTACCAAAAAATTCCTAAGCTACCAAATGCAAGAAAATAGAATTAAGAAATCTTAAGAAAATTAATGATTCTAGAAAATAGGTGATTGCATCACTGTAACTGGCACTTGTGACTCACTAGCTCTAATAGATGTGGCTCATAAATTATTGACTATGGCTTTCAAGATGGTGACTACATCACAGAGGTGTGGTAAAGTTTGAAGTAGTTGTCATTCATTCCCCTAAACAGTTGCAATGAACGGACTTGTAGCTGCAAAACACAATAAAATGAACAATTTTGACCAAACTGATATGATAATGATGTTAACTTGTAAATCCTGAAACCAAAAACTTGAAATAGAAAGAAAATATAAAAATGGATGCAAACTAAAGATGCAATGGTGTTCCAAACAATTGCAGTGATGCCCCAAGCAGATGTGTCACAGAAAACTGTAGCTGCAAAACACAAAAGGGACAAGAAAATTTGACTAAACCAAAAACCAATATGACACTAAACTAATGTTAGATGATGTAAATCAAAACCAATAATTGTGAATAAACTAGAAATCCAAAAATAAAAGCAGCCCTAATGATATTCCTTATCCTAAAGCAATTGTGGCTTTTTGAGATGTTAGTTGCATCACATTGTCTTTTGGTAATTGTGATGTTTTAGCTGGTAGTTGTTGTTGGCATATGGCTTCTAGTGTTTTCATTGATGGAAACTAAAGTCATTTCCATGGTCTACAGATCAGTATATAGTCATATCGGCAGATAAAGTGAAATATTGTGTGTTACCGATAGAACATTTGAAGAACAGGGTATCCGGTCAGTTAGTTAATCTGTCTACTTCATCGGATCATCGTTTTGAGTTGTGGATCCCTAAAATTTCTTGTTGAGAATGTATGTTATCTTATTACTGAATTTTGTGGTGTTGCATTAGTTGTTGTACGAACTTGGAGGTCTGGTAGGATGTTTTCTATCTATTTGCTCACTATAGCCAACTCAGTGAATGTGGAGCGTTATGGATGTGTAAAGTGAAATTATTTAAAATATTTTTATGTTCAAATATTTAATTATGGGTCCCAGCTATAGTCTAGCTGACTTGTATGGGTGTGCATCAATTTTTTTCATGATTTGGACCGACAGTTGATAATATTTCCAAGTTTTATTAAGGCCGACCTATAGCGACTTGATTTCTAGATGTGGATATATATATGAGATTCAATATATCATTTGTATTGTGAAGAAAGAAGTGTGGCGGTATGTTGCGATCATCAAGAAGATCAATTAGGCGATTATGCACAGTTTCACTTGTGCATTAAGATTTTTGCAGAGCGAGTTGTGCAGAGTAGAGCATAATTGTTGAATCAGTCAGAAGGATAGAAGATTATCTACAAAGCTTAACTGAAACTGTAATCAGGCATTGTAGATGTTGTTTCATCAGTTCACTTTTTGGATCCATTCCAAATCATTGTAGGGAAATGAGCCCATCCATTTTGAGCGGTGAGCTCTAGGAAATGAGCCTGAATGCAAGTGCATTCTAATTTTGTACTTTTCATTTTGGGTATACACATATTCTATTGTGGATTGGCCATTCACCGTGGTTTTCCCTTAACAAGGTTTCCACATAAAAATTATGGTGTTATGGGGTTGTGATTTTTTTCTTTCTGTTGATGCATGTTTCTTTTGTTGAATGGTTAAGTTAAATGACAGTATAATAAAATTGATTTTTTGCACAACACTGATTGAACCCCCCTCTCAGTGTTGCTTGTTTCCAACAGTTGTGTCGCGGACTTGAAAAACTAAACATTTCAAAAAAATTTGCAGAATCTTATTATTTTCACATCGGGTTCACCAATGTAATCTAGGTTAAAATTCTAGGTTAATGTAAAATAGCATAAAACTAACCCTAAACAACAATAGAGCACAAATAAGCATAAAAACATGAAATATAAAACAATATCACCATAAAGTCTTCATGCCATCATTGCTTCACCTCCATTTCTCTTCTCCATTTTGCTTGAATGTACTTGATGCCCTCATATTTGAGTATGCACTAATAAGCCTATGACAATGACTAGCAAAATATTGAAGATAGTTGTCTCACACTAGCAAAATGTACTTGCATATGGACTAGATTCATCAAAATTACAAGGCTAGGGTCTTTTATAGAAAAGACAAATTTGAATGGGTTGAGATTGAATGTCAATAAGATGTGTCAATCAATAGCCAAGAATGAAATTTGTAGTATTAAATAGGGTTAGGGAAAAATTAGGGTACAAATAATGATGAATGGCTAAGATTGAATTATAAAATAATTCAATCAAGGGTAGAAATTAAATGAGATGCCAAGAGATAATATTGACACGGACAATGAGGATGGCACAAAAAAAGAGGTTGTAGGAGGACTTCAAATAAATATAGAATTATTTGTTTGGAGAGGAAAATGAATAATTAAATAACAAAAGTATTATTTAATTATAGAGGACATGTGACAGGTTGATTTTTTGATTAAATAATAATTTAATTCAAAATAGAAAGGAAGATGACAACTAATTAAATCAATTATATTTAATTTAAATGCTAGAAAAGGCTTAGTGAATAATTAAGATAATTATTTAATTATAGTTGAAAGTGGTAAATAATTAAATAAATTTAAAATTTATTTAATTATAGAGGAAATAGACTATTCGTGACATAATTAAATAAAGAGTATTTATTTAATTAATCAAAGGGGAAATAAAAGATAGCCATGAGTTAATTAAATATTTAAAATTATTTAATTAATAGAAAACAAATGGCATTTTTAATTATTAGGAATGAGGGGAGAATTGATGAATAAATAAAGTTTGCAAACCTAGGACAATTTTCAATGTCTACAATAGCAATTAGATACAACAGTCCTCCAATCATTGATCTCTACTTGCTCTAATCATCCTTAGGAGATTATTCATTCTTACTTAGTTTGTAACCAATAACCATAGGAGTACGTACCGCTTAGAGTCTTCCATCCCAAACTTCTTCAACAATTGAAGTCCAAGGAGGAAATTTATCTCCCCAAACATAGACATCTCAAACTCTTTCTACATTTTTTCTACAAATCTCTTGAACACTACTTCATTACCTCCAAAGATCATGTCATCAACATACACAACCACAATCAATATTTGATCTTTTTCAACTTTGAAATGAAGATTACTATCTATGATATCTTTATTGAATCCTTACTACAATAAGTACCTATACAATCTTGCATACTAAGCTCTGGGAGCTTTCTTGAGTCCATATAATGGCTTCTTCAATCTACATACCATATTAGGATTATCTGATAACTAAAATCCTTATGTTTGTTCAATATAAACCTCTTCTTCCAATTCACCATTCAAGAATGCATACTTCACATCCATCTATTAGACTTTGAAATCCTTATGTGTTGCAAAAGCCAAAAACATCCTAATAGCTTCCATTCTTGCCACTGGAGCAAATGTCTCCTCAAAATCTATTCCTTCCACTTGTGAGTAGCCTTTACACATAAGTCTTGCCTCATGTCTTACCACTTCTCCACTCTCATTCAGCTTGTTTTGAAATACCCACTTAGTTCCAAACATATTTTTGTTTCTTGATCTTGGGACAAGTTCCCAAGTTTGATTCTTCTCAATTTGCATCAATTATTCCTCCATAGCCTTGATCAAATATTCATCTTTTCATGCTACAATCACTATTTTAGGTTCAACTTTAGAAAGTAAACATAGGTTTACATGTTCCTCTATCATAGCAGCCTTTCTTCTTGTCAACACACCTCTACTTTATCATCAATGATTTTATCTTCTAAATGATTCTTCTACACATAATTAGGGGTCTTAGGGATCTTTTCCAAACTTTCTTCCTCTTCCACATGCACTTTGTTTTCCTTAACTTCATCTTTCTTTTCTTCTCTTCAAGAGAACTCATCTGATTCATATCCATCTATCACTGAAATTTTATGTAAGTCTTCATCCACTTTGACACTTGCACTTTCAACAATTTTTTTTAGCCTCTTATTTTAGCACCGATAAGCCTTGCTTCTTATAGAATATCCAAGGAAGATTCCTTCATTAGATCTTGCATCAAATTTTTCAGAGCTTTCTTCACCTCTTTTGATATAGCATTCGCTTCCAAACACTTTGGTATAGCTTTCTTCCATACCACAACTCATAGGGAGTTTTTAAATTATTTGTCCTTGCTTGTGCTATGTTAAGCATGTAGACTATAGTATGAATTACTTCTCTCCAATAGACATTTGGTAGGTTTAATTCCTTCATCAATGTCCTTGTTACTTCCTAAATGGTCATATTCTTCCTTTCCAAAACTTCATTCTGCCGAGGAGTCCTAGGAGCTAACAAATGCATCTTTATTCCATGATTTTCACAAAAAAGTGTTAAACTCACTAGAGGTGAAATATCCACCTCTATTAGATCTCAAACAGTTGATTTTCACATCCATTTCATTCTCTACCATAGCTTTTAATGCCTTAAACTTATCTAAATCTTCTGATGTTTCTTTGAGAAAATTAACCCAATTCATTCTAGAGTAATCATCAATTAATAGCATGAAATACCTATCAGCTTGAAAACTTCTAATTCTTGTAGGTCCACAAAGATTTGTAGGCACCAAATCCAAAGGACCAATAGTAGATTATTCTTTGACTTTGAAACTTTTTCTATCTTGCTTCCCAATCCAACATTCCTTGCAGACAAGATTAATAGGCTTTGTAATCTTCAGAAAATATCTCACGGCTTGATTTGAACTAATCCTCACTAGGCTATCAAAATTGTTGTGACACATTCTTCTATGCCATAGCCAACTTTCACTAATTTGAGTCATAAAGTGTTGACCATTTTCACCCTTGAGTTGATAAACATTTTTATCTATCCGTCTTCATGTTGCAACCACATTTTTTTATCCTTTTTTGATCTCACAACTGTTGTCCTGAAACACAATATTATATCCTTTGCTACACATTTTTCCTACACTCAAAAGGTTATGTTGCAAACCCTTAACATAAAGAACATCATTTGTATTATGCTTGCCATCAAAATTGATTGAACCTTTTTCCACATATATTAGCAGATGTATCATCACCAAACTTAACTAAACCACCTTCAAACTTCTCAAGCTTAACAAACTTACTCTTATCCCCTGTCATGTGAATTGAGAATCCACTATCAATGATCTAGTTGTTCTTCTCTTCTCTAGCATGAAAAGAAGTCACCATTTCTCCTTCAATGTTATGACCTACTTCCAGAGCACTTTCCTTCATACATCTCTTAGAGTTATCATAATTAGTTCTAACATTTAGAACCATGAACAAGCATTCAACATCTAGATAATCAAATTCATCATCAAATATACTAGCATATTCTCTAGCATAATAACTTTTCTTAATTGATTTACCTATATTCTCCTTAGGTCTATCTCTTGAAGCTTTAACAGGACATCTTGAAGAATAGTGACCAATATTGGGTGAATCAATTGTACATTAAAACATCAAAACCCTCATTAACATTTAGATTTGCAATAGTCCTTAAACCCTTAACAACCATTAAACCCTTATCATGCATTAGCAAAATATAAACATGAGAAACAGTAATGCAAACACATCCAAACACATGAGAACACCAGATTTATGTGGAAAAACCAAGAAGGGAAAAACTATGGTGAGGATTAGCTCACAATATAAAGTAATTGCAACACTGAATACAATAGGCTCACTACTAGAGGGCTCACTACCCAAAAGAAAAGAAGGGTTCACTGCCAAATTAGAAAGAAGAAGAAAGAAGAATATTACAATGATAAATCCATCTCAAAGCAATAGAAAGATCCACCACATCATCACCAGTACATTTGCAACCTCTTTAAAGAATGTAGACACCTTCTGCTCATTGCTTCCAGTAGTCTTAGGCATTAAATCTCATAATTCATTTTTCACTTTCGCACTTCACATCATAACACTTTGCACCACACACTTCACTCATCAAATCATCACATATATACTGTCTTCAACCTTGAAAACAATTCACAAGGTTGGATATGCACCTCAAACATGCAAATTCAAATTAGTTCGACACCCAAAACATTCCCACGATGGAAAGGAATGAAGGCGGACCACAACACACCTTAACTCAAACCTATATCCACATAAACACACCATTCCATGCTTCCACAAACACCAAATCATGTCCATAGTTAGTGTAAACACACAAGGTTGGTTGAACCTATGTTAACACCATTAAACAATTAAGTATATGCTTTTGTTTATCCAAAGATGACTTGTGGACCACACACATCACTTTAACATAATCTGGGATATTGCATCAACACCTTGAAATCCAACCACTCCACAACATCATACACCAGAAGAACATATTCATTCTATGCAACCAGCTAACCTTCCACATACTACAACATTTGAATCCACTCTTGTGGAGCACCAAAACGCAAACAACTCAAACTGAAGATAGATATGAGCAATATAAGAGCACCCTCATATCTGTAAGATCGTAAACTAAATTGCAAAGAAATATGGAGAAAAATCATTTCTCCTAGACAATATTGCTTTTATAGTTCACACACTAGTGAACATGAGTTTCTCTACACAATGATCTAGAACTTGAAACTCTAAGATATAACACTTCTAAACAAATCTAATCAACATATCTGAACCACACAGACAGATCTTCAACCATGAAGAACTACAGAAAAAAAAACTAAACACCACTTTGTCACATTGAACACTCTTCACCACACAGTTTCCTCTTTTATTCAAATTTTCTCAAAAGCACTTGGAAACCAAGCACCGCAAACTCAAACTCATCATCTAGAACACTTTCTACAACATCTCAACCACACAAGAGGTTGAACATCACCAATCACCAATACATACTCATCAAAGCAACACTAGAGGTTGACATCAATGATACTACTAATGACAACATAATGTAACCAATCAAAGCATCTCCATAGACTTCCAATAATCTCCCCATAAACCTATTGACATCAATGCAACAACAAAATATATGTTGACATCAACGACAACACAAAATTCCAACAACCATTGCATACATTAAATACCTATATGAGTAGCATATGACATGTTAGACATATCTTCTAAGTCATCATCAGATTTGGGACACAAATATAAAGTACAATTTTATTGCCGAGTGGTAAAGGAACTCTCACTAGCTTACAATCCTACATGTTAAGTTTGTGCAAAATATTGTTCACATACTTTGTGACAATCAAAGATTTCAATTATTTTGATATCTTTTGATTTTGATTCCCAATATGCACCTTGCTACTCTCAAATCCTTCATCCCAAATGCACATAAAATTTGAGCTTTCAGCTCACTAATCACACCCTTTGTGTTACCTAAAAACATCCACATACAAGGCAACAATTAGTAACTAACCATCAATACATCTAAAGTAAACATAGTGATTTCTTCACTTCTCACAAAACTCAATTCAACATAAAAGAATCAAACTTTTGATATCACATTCGGGGTAATTGTTTTAAGTCATAAAGATATCATTAAACCAAATTTTTTTTCCCTTTTAACTCAAAACCTTTATATTGTTGCATATGTTTTTATTTTTTTTAGATCTCCATGTAAAAATGCACTCTTAACATCCATTTTCTCAATTTCAAAATCATAAGTAGCGGTTATGGATAAAACAAATCGAGAAATTTTCACCAAAATAAACTCCCTCTCTCTAGGAGTAGCCCTTGGCTATTAGCCTTGCCTTGCACTTTTCCAATGAACCATTTGCTCCAAATTTATTTTTGTAGACCCACTTACATCCAATGGCTTTCAATCTTTTGGGAAAACAAACAAAATCCCAAGTATCACAAGAGTCTAAAGCCTTAATCTCCTCTTGCATGGCTAGTTGTCAAGACTCACTATAATCTTCAAGAATAGATTCATGTAAGATCTTGGTTCTTT
The DNA here is from genome assembly GCA_007258455.2 of Sequoia sempervirens. Lineage (NCBI taxonomy): Eukaryota > Viridiplantae > Streptophyta > Pinopsida > Cupressales > Cupressaceae > Sequoia > Sequoia sempervirens. Next base: position 426,698,051 of record VDFB02193867.1, read on the forward strand.
GGTATTAATCAAGAAAGCAAATACACAATAGAAATCTAGTGGGCTATACCTGTCAACTAGATTATGTCATCTTGTGAATCTTCTCAAAGGTGGAGTAAGGGATTATTCCTCTTATTCTTTTGTAATCACAATCTTTTTCTTTAGAACTTTCACTTGAACCCTCTTATTCTTCTTCATCCTCAAATCCATCATTTTGTTATTTTTCCTCTTATTCTTTTGTAATCACAATCTTATTCTTTAGAACTTTCATTTGAACCCTCTTATTCTTCTTCATCCTCAAATCCATCATTTTGTTATTTTTTCTCTTATTCTTTTGTAATCACAATCTTCTTCTTTAGAACTTTCACTTGAACTCTCTTCTTCTTCCACAAATCTATCATTTTGTTACTCTTGATGTGCATCTTCTTATTTTAAATCAAAATGTTATGTTTTTCCTTTTTTTCTTTTAGTTATACAAGATCATAAATAGTTGTAGGTTCCCTAAAAATCGCATCTCTAGAGTAGATAACTTTCTTGATTAGAGGATTTCAAAGCTTATAACCTTTAGCATTCTCACCATATCCATTGAAGATACATTTTTGTACTTTTGGATCCAACTTGGAATGTTTTTTTTTAAGCACATGAACAAAATTCTCACAACCAAAAATCCCTTAAATATGAAATAGAAGGTTTCTTACTTGTCCACACTTCATAAGTTGTTGAAACAAGAGTTTTACAAGGAAATCTATTTATCAAGTAACAAGCAATATGCACAACGTATGTCCAACTGTGTATCACTTAACATACTTTTGGATCTTTCTATAATAGTTTGATTCATCATTTTTGCAACAACATTATTTTGTGGTGTATGTAGAGTTGCTTTTTGTCTTATGATACATACATACTTCCAAAACTCATCAAATTTCTTAAAGCAATATTCCCCTCCATTCTCAAGTCATAATAATTTTATTTTAAGTCTTGATTGGTTTTCTACTAAGACTTTAAAATCCTTTAACTTAATGAAAACTTCATATTTATGTCTCATAAAGTAAATCCATGTAAATCTGAAAAAAAACTATCAATGAAGATAACGGAATAATGAGATTTTCTAATTGAATCATTATCTATGGGACCAAACACATTCGTATGTATAATTTCTAATTTATTTTTTGCTTTGTTGCTTCTTAAAAGAAATGATGCTTTTTTTTGTTTACCAAACACATAATGCTCACAAAAATCAAAGTGCTCATCAAAATCCAACAACTTCCTTTTTATAATAGTTTTCAAAACATTTTCAACATGACCCAGTCTATGGTACCACATCATACATGTATTTTCAACTTTCTCTGTCACATAGTTGGATTTACAAACAATAGTGGCATCAAGTCTAAATAGAGTTTTCATTATTATTCCTCTCACTACCACCATGCTTCCTCTCACCAATCTGCAACCATGCTTGGTAAATGTTACATGCATTCTTGAATCATTCAACTTTGAAACAAAATAAAATTTCTAGCCAATCCAAAAATATCTAAAACATTAAGGAGAATTTTAATCCTTCCATCATAGAAACACAATTTTGTCTTTCACCATCCAAAAATTAGGTATGCAATGTTGTCCCTAAGGTAGACATTACCTCCATCAAATTTTTCATGTGGACAACCATTCCTTATGAGGAGGCATGTGATAAGAGCATTTTGAATGAACCAACCAATGTTTGTTATATATAATTACATGCAAAAAATAAAACCTCATCATTTGCATCGGTAAAATTTTTTGTAGAGTAATTCAACTATTTACTTTTGATTATTAGTCGATAGGCTACATATAGTGTGAGATTTGAACCTAAAACAAGTCTAATTCAACTATTTATTTTTGTTTATTAGTCGATTGGCTACATATAGTGTGAGATTTGAGCCTGAAACAAGTCTAACGCCTGCAAACCACTGTTGAGTCATCAGAAAACAAGTTTTTGTTGTCATTTAATGGTAAACCAACTGCCATTTAATGGTAAAAGCCTCCAAAATCTCGCTTATCACTCAGATAAATATTGATTTTCCAACTAGATGGGAACATTTTATTTCCATTTGCAATGTTTTTGTCAATTTGATGACAACTTTCTTTTTTTATTTGCATTGCTTCATGTTTTATATCTATATGCAAATATTTCAAAATAGATAATACTTAATTTCTTCAAATTTATATCTAGATTTGCCTAAGTTTATTTTATTCCATTATTTATCACTTATTATTAATTGTTTAATCTAACCACATACAACTAGAATTTGCAGCACATGGCATCCACACATGCATGCATAAACACATACTCTCTAACATATTAACATACATATGGTTTTCTATTCATGTAATCCTTGAAACTCCTTTAAGTGCAAGTGCTAGTATATTAGATAATATAATTATTATATACTTAGATTATATTATATTATATCATATGATATATTATATAATATAATATAGTATAGTATAGTATAGTATATAATAAATATTGATTTTCCAACTAGATGGGAACATTTTATTTCCATTTGCAATGTTTTTTGTCAATTTGATGACAACTTTCTATTTTTTATTTGCATTGCTTTATGTTTTATATCTATATGCAAATATTTCAAAATAGATAATACTTAATTTCTTCAAATTTATATCTAGATTTGCCTAAGTTTATTTTATTCCATTATTTATCACTTATTATTAATTGTTTAATCTAACCACATACAACTAGAATTTGCAGCACATGGCATCCACACGTGCATGCATAAACACATACTCTCTAACATATTAACATACATATGGTTTTCTATTCGCGTAATCCTTGAAACTCCTTTAAGTGCAAGTGCTAGTATATTAGATAATATAATTATTATATACTTAGATTATATTATATTATATCATATATATCATATAATATATTATATAATATATATATACTATATTATATTATATAATATATTATATGATATATATGATATAATATAATATAATCTAAGTATATAATAATTATATTATCTAATATACTAGCACTTGCACTTAAAAGTTTCAAGAGATAAATAAAACATATATATTAATATGTTAGAGTATGTTTATAAATGCATGTGTGGATGCTGATTTCTAGTTTATGTGGTTAGATAAACATTAATAATAAGTGATAAATAATGGAATAAAATAAACTTAGGAAAATCTAGATATAAATTTGAAGAAAATTCTATTTTAGTATTCTAAATATAAAACATAAGGCAATACAAATAAAAAAGAAGATCATCAAATGACAAAACATGCAAATGAAAATATAAAATATCTGTCACCTAAAAATGGTCACATCACAATGATGCCTTTAATTAATTAAATATTTTAATATTTAATTAAATCTCTGAATTCGATCTACGTATAAATAAATCTAAATAATTTATTTATATTGTTCATTCTTTCATTTCGATTAAATAAATAAGTTTATTTAATCACTTTTCTTATCCATTTCTTAATTAATTAAATAAACATTATGATTTATTTATATTAATTATCATATAATCTTGGCTTGAATATTTTATTCAAATAAAGATTAAATATTCCTCTCTTTTAATTAAATTCCTCTAATATCCATTCACAATTAAACATCTCAAAATATTTAATTAAATTCCTCTAATATCCATTCACAATTAAATATCCCAAAATATTTAATTAAATTCTTCTAAAGTCCATTTGCAATTAAATATTCCAAAATATTTAATTAAATTCTTCTAAAGTCCATTCACAATTAAATATTCCAAAATATTTAATTAAAATCTTCTAAATTCCATTTGCAATTAAATATCTCAAAATATTTAATTAAATTCTTCTAAAGTCACATCATAATTAAATATTCCAAAATATTTAATTAAATCTTCTATAGTCCTAAAATCAAAAATCAAACTCACATAAATGAAATTAAATAAATTTATTTAATTAATTAATTTAGGGATTATCTTCAACAACCGTGAAACAAACTTCCAAAACAGAAAAATTAATTTCTCTATTCCTATGCAAGCTTGTTCCCGTGGGTTGAAGACAAGGCTCCATTCTTCTCTCCAACCTCCCAACATTCTCCATCTTCCTCTATCTCCAAGGATTTGTTTGAAGCCGTTGCTCTCAGATTGTGTAAGCAAAGCTTCTCCGAATGGCAACCTGTAGAACGAGTATGCAAAGGAAAGTGTTTTTCTATCCTATATGTTGGTGGACTGAAAATGTTGATACGGATATGCACAGGGGCTGTAGATTATGCACAGGGGCTGTGAATTATGGATGCTATGATATGAGGTGAATAGGCCATGATATGGAATGATTCTATGCTATGCTATGATGCTAGAATGCTATGAATACTAGAAGGCTATGCTATTGCAAATTGGCTATAGTTTTCCTGTATGAAAGCTTCTTTGTGATTTCAAAGACTTGGCAGTCCTTTTATAGCTTTTTGCAAGCAAGATCCTGGCTAGCAAAGATCAATGGTTGTGAGATTATTGTTTGGTAGATTTGAATGGTTTTACTTTGGATCAAGAATTAATTTGGGGATTATCTTCAACAACCGTGAAACAAACTTCCAAAATAGAAAAATTAATTTCTCTGTTCCTGTGCAAGCTTGTTCCCGTGGGTTGAAGACAAGGCTCCATTCTTCTCTCCAACCTCCCAACATTCTCCATCTTCCTCTCAACCTCTCCATCTCTCACCATTCAAATCTACCAGACAATCTCACAGCCATTGATCTTTGCCAGCCAGGATTTTGCCTGCAAAAAGCTATAAAAAGGACTGTCGGGTCTTTGAAATCACAGAGAAGCTTTCATGCAGGAAAATTATAGCCAATTTGCAATAGCATAGCCTTCTAGTATTCATAGCATTCTAGCATCATAGCATAGCATAGAATCATTCCATATCATGGCCTATTCACCTCATATCATAGCATCCATAATTCACAACCCCTGTGCATATCCGTATCAACATTTTCACTCCACCAGCATATAGAATAGAAAAGCACTTTCCTTTGCATACTCGTTCTATAGGTTGCCATTCGGAGAAGCTTTGCTTACACAATTTGAGAGCAACAGCTTCAAACAAATCCCTGGAGATAGAGGAAGATGAAATGGCTCTAAAGAAGCTCTATTTGTTTCCTTTGAATTCAATTTATTTAGTTTTCTTTAGTTTAATGTTTCATTTGTGTGTGTTTATTGTTTTACTTTGATACTAACATATTTACAAACACAATAATAAGTTTAAGAAACTAGGGAAATTGAAGGTTAAATGGCTAGGATCATACCACATCCATGATATCAAAGATTCAAGAGCAGTGAAACTTAGATAATTGGATGACACCCTTATGAAAAGATACATAAATGGTGCATGCCTAAAATATTACTTGCCAAAAGATTAAAAGCATAACCTAAAGAAAATTAGAACTTAGTGTATATTACGTATTATAGCTCAAAAACAACCATAAAATAAAAAAATACTTATTGGAAAAATAGAGTCGTAGAAAGTTAATGGGCATAAAAATGCAAGAAATGAATATACCATTTATTACACTCATCTCACAAAAAAATTTATAAATAACCCCTCATCACCTCATTTTCACTCACTACACACTCTAATTTTCTAAATTTATTGCTCTCCACTTAGCACTAAGCTAATTCCTAATCTGCTGCTAAATAGATTAGACTATAAAAATGGCCAAACCTACTCTTGTATACATATCTCAAAAGACAAGGCAAAAATATAAGTGCTTACTATACAAAGCTATGGAGATTGACCCAATAGGAGCATTATCCAAGGTACCCAAAGAGGTGATCTATATCAAGGATATCCAAAAATATATTCACACACCCCTCATGGAGGTTTCCATACTAAGTTTGAAACCCTATGACCGAGTCTCCTACAACTAGGAATGCAACAATACTTGCCACAATACCAAAACATCAAAAAGAAGAGGCTAGAAATATGGTAGGAATTTATAAAATTCACTAGATAGTAAGAATGAGTTCATATAATTCTAAGTACATTCCATGATGAATACCTCTATCTAGACCATCTGTACTGAATCACCAAAGAGGCCATCCAAGTTGTCACAGGGTTATGGTCTCAAGAATAAGTTCCACCAAAGAAAGCTATCAAAAATGTTGAATTCACCTGCTTAACTATAGTAACGCATGATGATTGAAGCCTTGATATCACAAAGATAAATAATCCAATGATCAAGTATGCCACGATGGGAATAACATATAGAATATACTACACCAATTGAGAGGATTCAACCATTGCAACCACCATCCACACAACATATCAAATGGTAAAATATGAAAAGGATATAGACCTCTGTGAGTTCACATAAAAATAACTAATGGAAAACACCCAATGCACTAAACAATCACATTATTAGTTTAGGGATGTGACCCTTATTATATGCCTTACATTTTACTTCATGAACCACAACTATCAGGGTTTATGGGGAAAATATGGGACTCAACCTGGAAAGTGGTATCCCAAGTCCAATATCATGTCTGACATTTCCAAGATGCTACATCCTTCACTACAACCTATTAGGGGTTCTTTGAATCCCTCCAAAAAAAGCTCTAGGATAGAGAATGAATCTCTTATATAGTGGTCTGGTAATACATAAAAGATATATTTTTCTTAGTAGACAAGGATTCCACCTTCATGGATTCCATTGAGCCTTGGATCTCATGGATACCTCAACTTCCATATGAAGCATCCAACATAGAAATCCATAATTATGTTTCCACTCTTCTAAGTCATCCCAAAGATCCTCAAGCCGAGAATTTTACCACCTATCTGGAGTATATGGATAACTTAGCCAAGAAAAAGGTTGAAAAATATTTTGATAAGAAAAAGGAGAAATTACAAGAGAAATGAGGCATCCCTAAAAAGGAACCAGAAGAGAATATCACTCCCTAGAGGTCCAAAAGACTCCACCTAGGAACCCCACCAACAAAGCCTTCCAAAGGGAAATATGTAGGCTAAGGAAAAGAAGGCTAACAACCACCCCTCCTTAGATAGAATCATTAGAGAAAGAAGCTACAAAATCCATTAGCCAAATGAGCTCAAAGAGTAAGTCCAAGAGGATAAAGGAGAAAGCATAGAGACAAGTATCCCCACAAATAGTAGATGTTGAAGAAGAAGAAGAACCAATTTTGGAGGATACATCAATTCTAGAAACCACACACATTCCAAAAGTCTCCTCACTGGTAGATGAGGCCCAACTCTTCAGTGGACTCTTATGCAAGGATGTACTAGACCTCACACTCTAGAAGGACCCTCACATGGCAACACCTAATCAGTTAATCATAGAGAAGGAAATAATCAGGTACATGGTAGCATCCAACATATAATTGGAAGAAATAATGGATCAATTTTTAGACTTCTTAACCGCCACCCTAAAATAGAGAAGAGAAAAAGTAAATAAGGAGGCAAAAAAGTTAAAAGACTTAGCTATTGCAAAGTTGGCCATTACCTTTACACCTCCACAAAATTAGAAGATAGCAGAAATCCAAACAAGAGAGCTCCAGTATAAACAGAGGTTGGAAAAATTAATGATTGAGAAACTAAAGGTAACACAAATAGTACAAAAAGAGATGAAAGAAGCAACAAAAAAATCCTATCAAAAACTACAAGAAGAAGAAGCCAATTTGAAAATAATATCATCAGATCAAGAACAATATTGTCCTCTTCCATAGCTAGGGACACCATCCTCTTTTGCAACTTCCTCTATAAAATCCATTAAGGACTTCTTGGATAAAAAAAATAGATTTAAATGGTGGATTCTCCACAACTCCTTCAACTATTTCTAGTAGGTTCATAGATTGATTTGGGAAGCATATCACCATTGCATAAGTTTCAGTTGGGAGACATTCTACACCAAAAAACTTGAGAAAAAAACATGTAACATCATGTGGAGAGTACCAACCAATTAGAGGAGCTAGTGAAGGAGATACAAGGGAAGTTCCCTCACATCTCAAGGGACTCCTCACAACCAATGGCAACATAGTTGAGAAATTTAGTAGAGGGGGTAATTAAGAACAATCAACTACAAAAGAAAAAACTATAGCAACAAATCCAAGTAGAATTACAAAAGCTCAAGATGGGTGAAGAAAGGAAAAAGTGTGCCACAACACATTCTTCTTTGGAGTCCTAAATACAGAGCTTAAAGAACAAAAAGGGGGATTTGAATACACTATAATTTTTGTTTACAATGGCCAATAGTAACCAAAACTACTAAGGACCAAATAGATCAGTTGGAAGTCCAAATCTTCTAATGAGCAACAAACTATGATGCATTAAAAGACACAAATGGTCAATAAAGGGTACATATAGAAGCAATGCATGCCCAATTTCAACAACTACAAGAACAAAGGAATAATTTCGGGAATAGATTTTATCATCTCTGAGAGGTAGTTAGCTTACGAATTACACACATTATTGGAATCCTTTAGGAGGCTCAACAACTAGCACAAGAGATATAGATTCCATAGACATTGTCGGAGGTAAAGAAAATCCTATTAAAGATCCAAGGTACAAACACAATAGCTACACCTAGCCAAAACAAAATGGAATACTACACTTTCCAACCTCAAAGACATCTACAAAGATATACTTCTAGTAGAGTAGCATTGACTTGAGGACAAGTCAACATTTTGAAAGGGGGATGATGTTAGTAGGTCAAAGGAAGAAGAAAATATTACCACAAACTAATGTAAAGAGTCCATGAATAAAGGAGAAGACATTAGACACAAGTAGGAGTCATGTCCCTTAATGGGAAAGTAAATATATATAATATAAATCATATGTGGAGAGATATATAGATAGAGAGATGTATGAGAGTTTTTATAAGAGTAGAGACTAAAACTTGTCTTTTGTATACATTTATCGTATAATATAAGGAGATATAAAGGTTTACCTATGCATTTCATATGGATGAATGAATGGTTATTCTATTTTTAACACAATAAATATTATCTATTCATTTTAGTAGCTTACCACAAATGCTTATTCTCTTACTATGTCCTTTAGGGTATAAACTTACTACATAAGAGGTCCTGGGGTATAGATCTATGAACTGTACTTCCCCATTCTTCTTTCAAACAAGAATCTTCCAAGAATATTCACATACCATGATAACATCCTCAGAGAAAGATAAAAAATGATATTCTTAAAATTAGATTGAATTTTTATGCAATATGAGATTTGATAGAATGCCATCTTTTCATAATTACATGAGTCACCTATGATGTGAGAGCGCATTAGTGGTATTGGGTACAGTGATATAGGGTATTGGCAATGATAACATATTTAGTAGCTCATAGAGTAAAGGTTTTCCTTTGGTTATTCAACAAGTCGAGAGGGAGTATTTGATTGTGAAGGTAATCATATATGTCTTTATACTAGGGGGAATCAGGAACAACAGTCTCCCACATGAGCTTAGATTCAAGGACGTCAAATGTGGGGATTAAAAGTTATTCCACCAAGAACCCACTTTGATGCACATTTTTTGGTATGCCCAAGAAAGATCCAATGGTAGCCATTGTATCAAATAATTTATTATGAACCCTTGGAATTTGTGTAAACAAGATGATGTCAAAGTACTCCTTAAGACTATCAACCATTTTCTTGTATGACACAATTTGTCATCCTTTGTCTCATACTCATCGTTGACCTGTCAGATCACTAACTGTGAATCACCATAGACATGCATGTTTTTTAATCTTCCATCGTATAGCTTCCCTTAGACCTATTAGCAAGGATTTGTAGTCAACAATGTTGTTTGTGCATGAGAATTCAATCCTATAAGACTTTGAGATTGTTTTCCCTTGTGGTGTCATAAAAAACACACTAGCTCCTGAACCATGATGCATGTAGGATCTGTCAAAGTACATCTTCCATGTTGTAGATGTATCCAGTGTGAAAATTGCTTTGTAAGGGAACTTTGATATGAGAGGTTGAAATTACTATGTAGGAAATCCACTAGCTGATCAATGATGACCTATCCCTTGATTGCTTTTTGTTCCACATAATTTATGTCAAACTCGCTAAGGAGCATTACCCATTTTTTCTAATCTACCTGCTAGTGTTTCCTTAATGAGTAAATACTTTAGAGGATCTATCTTGGCTATCAACTTAGTCTGTAGATTCAACATGTAATGCCTTAGTTTCTACATTGCAAAGACAACAACAAGATATGCCCGCTCGATGGGAGTATAGTTGAGTTTGTATCCTACAAGGGTACAACTAATATAATATATTGCTCTTTCTTTTCCATCTTTGTCATTTTGTGCCAAAAGAGCTCCTAGTGTAGATGATGTGGCTGATACATACAAGATGAGTGGTTTCCCATCAATGGGTGGCATTAGTACTAGTGGCAATAGTAAGTAATCTTTGATTTGTTGGAAAGCCTATTGACAAGAATCGGTCCATTTGAATGAAACATCCTTATGAAGGAGATATTGAAATGGGTGGCACTTCTTTGCTAGCTATACTATAGACCTATGGGTTGATTGCAATTTACCCTATAGAATTTTGAGCTGTGTTAGATTGGAAGGTGGTGGCATGTCTATGATGGCTTTCAACTTTGCAAGATCAACCTCTATGTCTCTATATGAAACTATGTATCCAAGGAGCTTCTTGAAAGTCACTCTAAAGATACACTTTTTTAGGTTTAACCTAACTTTGTATTGTTCAAATCTAGTAAAGATTGTGTCAAAAATTGCCAGGTGACTGTCCCTTGTGAGGTATTTTTCTAGCAGGTCATCAACATAGTTTTCCATTAGTGTGTGCATCATATCATGAAAGATCATAGTCATATCCCTCTGATAGGTAGATCCAACATTTTTAAGGCTAAAGGGCATAAAATTCCAATAGTAAGTACCCCATGGATAGGTATAGGCTACCTTATGCTGATCCTTAGGTGTAATTTTGATTTGGTTGTATCCAGAGAAGCCATCCATTAGTGATAACATCTCATACCCTACTGTGAGATCTACAATCATGTTTATGTTTGATAAAGAAAAATCATCTTTTAGACAAGCCTTATTCAAATCCCTAAAGTCAGTAAAAATGTGTATGCCCCCAGTCAGCTTGGTGATTAGTAACAGATTTGAAATCCATTTTGCATAATCTATTGGTCTTATGAACCCAACATCCTCTTGAATGAGACAACTGAGAGGGGGGTTGAATCAATTGTAACAAATTAAGCCTTTAAAAATTTCACTAGAGATTAGATCAATCACAAATTATTTACTCTAATATGATTAATCATTAAGTGCAAAAATAGAAACTAAAAAACATCACACATACACAATAACACCGGATTTATGTGGAAAAACCAATAAGGGAAAAACCATGGTGAGGATTATCTCACAATGTAGAGAATATCAAAATTGATTACAAAGGTTCACTGCTAGAGAAAGCTCACTACCAAAACATGACTTATTGTCTGAATTAGGTCTCACTGTCCAACAAGGGTTAACCACCCAGAGGGATCACTACCACACATATACAAAGAAGATAGAAGAGATTTGTTACAAAGAGAAGACAATCTCAATGCAACATAGATTTCCACCACAACTCGTTCAAACACTTGTAGACATGCATGAATGATAGAGAACACCTTTAACTCACTACATTAAGAAACTTTCCACTAAGATTTCTCACTAATCTGCTCAACCGCACACTCTATTTTGCATCTATTTTCACATATATCTTGCTCTATTTCTTTGCACACCTTTCAACAATATCTCATCTTGTATTTATACCATTTTCAACTTTGAAACATATCCAAATTCAACCATATGCCATTTGCATTTAAAAATTCAAATTAGGCCAGTTCCAAAACATTCTAGGGTGGAATTAGAATGAGGGAAACCCAACCACACACTTCCATAAGCTTCAAAAGTAGTGTTAAACACAAAGTCGACCAAACTAGTGTAAAAAAGGTAGAACAATTAAGCACACACAACCTTAGCATGATCCACTCCTCCTAGATAACAAAATTATCTTCAACATGGTCATATCAGTTTATATTTAGAACCACAAGTCATAAAACTTGAACAAGAAGAAATCCAGAGCAATTACATTTCTCCCGAACCTCAGCCAAATACATTGAAAAACACATTTCACAACTAGTGAACATAACACACATTGTACAACGATCTAGAAACCCAAAATATGGATATAGTAACTTCCAACAACCATGATCAACACATTTGAACCACACAAACATAGGATCAAATACCAGAGAAAAACCCGAAGAAAACACTAGACATCTGCAACCTTTCTTTATTACAATTTTATCAATATCCTTGACATATACAACCAATAACCATTATCCATAACATTAATGAGAACAACAACTAGTTGAGAACCAGTTAACCAATTGACATCAATGACAACACTTTCATAGTTGCAAAAATCTCCCCCCTTTTCATTGATGGCAACACATGATGTAAAAAACCATCAAGGACAACACGATAGCTATGAACACACTTTTTATGATTTTACTTTCTATTTCTCCCCCTTAGTAGATAAACTTTCTCACATGATGATCTCTCTTTTTTATTCACATCTTTCTCTCCCCTTGTGACATTTGTCAAAGGAAAAATATATTTTAATGTCAAAGGAAAGAGATATTTTACATTGATTTCCCCTTTGACATTAAGAACAAAATACTCTTTCAATGACAACACATAACACTACCTACTCCCTCTAAGAGGTAGCCACCAAAACATCAGTCTAGAAGAAAGATAGATCCATAGACCCATCAGACTAATGCATCTCCATATGTATCTAGTTCAAGAAAGGAGGGGCAATAGCCCCTAACTTCTGAAGGAGATACTCAAAAGTATCTTTAGGAAGAGCCTTTGTAAATATGTTAGTAACTTGATCCTTCGTAGGTACATACTCAAGCTTTACTTCATTCTCCACAACTTTTTCTCTCAAAAAGTGATACTTGATAGATATATGCTTTGTCCTCGATTGCATCACTAGATTCTTTGAAATGTTAATTACACTTGTATTATCATAGAAGATAGAAATAGGATCATCATACATTACTCTGATATCTTTCAATGACTGTCTCATCGAAAAAACTTGTGTACAAAGAGATGCTACATAAATATACTCAGCTTCAGCAGTAGATAAGGAAACTAAATCTTGCTTTTTACTTAACCAAGCCATCAATCTGCAACCCAGAAAGAATGCACCACCACTTGTACTTTTCTTGTTATCTACACAACCAACCTAATTTGCATTAGTATAAGCACTTAGTGTAAAATCAATATCCCTAGGATACCATAAGCCATAATCCAAAGTTCCATTTAAATATCTAAATATCCTTTTAACATGTGTTTCCTTAGGGTCTTCTTGAAATTTGGCCACAAGACAAATTGCATGCATGATATCTGGTCTAGTAGTAGTTAAATACAACAATCCACCAATCATAAATCTGTATTTTCTTTGATTAGCCTTAGGTGAATCATCATCTTTTCTCAATTTGCAACCGATCACCATAGGAGTGTATATCAGTTTGGAACCATCTATCCCAAACTTCTTCAACATTTCTTTTACATACTTTGACTGTGAAATAAAGATCCCTTTCTCTGTTTGATTAATTTGTAGCCCAAGAAAGAAATTCATCTCACCAAACATAGAAATCTCAAACTCCTTTTGTATATCTTCAACAAACATCTTACACATAGTTTTATTTCCTCCAAAGGTAATGTCATCAACACATACAACCACTATCAAGATCTTTTCATTTTCAATTTTAAAATACAGATTACTATATGTCATACCTTTGTTTAAACCTTGTTGAATCAAATATCTATCTAACCTTGCATACCAAGCTCTAGAAGCTTGCTTCAATCCACATAGAACCTTCTTCAATCTACAAACTATATCTGGTTGATCTGACAACTGAAATCCTTTTGGTTGTTCCATGTAGACCTCTTCATCTAACTCACCATTTAAGAATGTAGACTTAACATCCATCTGATAGACCTTGAAATATTTATCAACAACAAATGCTAAAAACATTCCAATAGCTTCCACTCTTGCCACCGGAGCAAAAGTCTCTTTAAAATGTATACCTTCTACTTGTGAATAACCCTTACACACAAGCCTTGCTTTATTTCTAACTACATCCCCATTGTCATTCAACTTGTTTTTGAATGCCCACTTTGATCGAATTATTTTTTTATCTGCCAGTCTAGGGACCAATTCCCAAGTTTTATTTTTCTTAATTTGCATAAGTTCTTTCATAGCTTCCATCCAATGATCATCTTTACTTTATTCACTTATGGTCTTCGGTTCAATCACAAAAATTAAACATAGATTTATCTCACCAGTAGCAACAACTCTGCTTCTTGTCAATACTCCTTTCCTCTTGTCTCCAATGATTTGATCTTCTGAATGATTATTTTGCACATATTTAGCTGTCTTAGGGGATGCCACCAGAGCTTCTTCTTCTTCATTCTACTTCTCTTATTTTTCCAAAACTTCTTCAACTCTTAGCTAATCAGGTTCATTAGATACATATCCATCAACTTCAATTGAATTCTTCATTGCTTCATCAACCTTGACATTTGTGCTTTCTACAATCTTTCTTAGTATTTTATTGAAACATATGTAAGCTTTGCTTCTAGTAGAATATCCAAGGAAAACACCTTCATCACTTCTACCATCAAAATTCCCTAAATTTTATTCATCTCGTGTGATATAACATTTGCTTCCAAATACCTTGAAAT
>VDFB02193867.1:426712918-426831602 GCA_007258455.2 Sequoia sempervirens
GCAGTCATCAAAGATACATTGAAAAAAATCACCAATGGAGGTGGGATGATATGAAAGATGTGTGAATATGGATGGATTGAATGGAGTGTATGGAATAAGTGAAAGCAATAATGATGGAGACTTTGAATCAACAATGTCTTTGTTTTTCATTTTTCTTTGAAAAATTCCCCTAGTGATTATTGATGGGAAGGCATACTCAAAGACCAATGCTTTCTAACTTTCACTTTTGACTTGTATTTTTTCTTTACCCAATAGATTTTTATTTTGACTAGAGGACTCATCTTGATCTTCTTTTCTTTTAAAAATTTCTCTTGATTCTTGATCTCCTTGTAAAGGAATTTTCATCTTTGATTCTTGAGCTTTTCCCTTGTCCTTGTCTTGATGTATGACTTGTTGATCCATGTCTATGATGCGGATGGACATGAGTGAGATGGATGAAGTGTATGGAGTGGCAGAAGTTTCTGGTGGGTGAACAAGAGTGGTGATGTTATCAATAGAGTCTCTGGGACTATCCTTTTCGGTATCATTAACGTCAAAGGAGGCTTGCACATCCTTAATGACTTGGAAAGATGACTTATTAGAGGTGACAGTAGGGAGACATACCCTAATCCAGGATGGTGAGAGTGGACAGGTGATGGTTTAGAGGATGGAATGATGGAGGGAGAGTCATGAGATGAGGGTGGATAATCACGAATGGTGAAGATGGAAGTATCATCAGGGTCCCAAAATGTCTTGATCCAAGCACGACCACCTATTTTTGTAATTTTTGAATTTGTATTGACATCATTACTGGAAGTCTAATTATTCTTGGTTGTATTACCATTGTCATTTGTTTGTAAATTATCCATATGGTATTCTCCACATCCCATATCATGGAATTGAACCTTGTGGTTTGATGGTGCAGTAAATGAAGTGGATGACTTAGTCAATGAAGATGGGTCAATGTATTGTGAAGAGGTGGAGGATGAAGCTTCCTTGTTGATAGGCACCTAGAATTGAGTGGTCTCTCACAAATTGCTACAATATTGAAAGGGGTTGGGATCGCTAGCTATTGTTATTTTAGTGCCTTCATGGGGAAACTTGATACATTGATGATATGTGGATAATACAACCTTCATTCCATGGATCCATGGTCTTCCAAGGAGGATTTTATATGGGAGATCAAGGTCCAATACTTGGAATGTGGTGTTCAGAACAACAGGTCCAACTCTGATTGGTAGTGTAATAACACCCTTGGAGGAGCATTCTTCATTGTCATATGATTTGATAACAATTTCTACACATGCCTCAAAAAATCCTAATGCCTTAACCAATTTGAGGGTACAAATATTTAACCCTACTTCACCATCTACCAATACTCTTCTGACTTTTTGTTTGTGGATGAAGACCTCAAGATGCAAGGGGTCAGTGTGGCTTGCGTTTTGGGTAGGATAGTCTTGGTCAGAGAAAGTGACATGATGGAAATTAACCAAGTGTCCCACCATCTCCTAGAATTGATTGACTTTGAGGTCAATGGGTATGGTAGTGTCCTATAATTATTTTTTGAGAATGGATCTATGTTCAAGTGATATACGCAACAACTCAAGGATGGAGATTTGTGCGGGTGTCTTCCCCAAATCATCAAGTAGATTGTATTGAGACCTTGGTGGTGGTTGTTTTGAGGGAGCACCTTGGACAGTCCCCTTTGTTCAATGGGTATTGATAGCACATTCTGGTCATTTCATGATGGTAATGGTATTGATGTGGTCGTTGGTAGTGTGAATGTGGTTGACTATGGTAGTATAGTCAAATTTGGCATTGGTGCAATTAGCAGAATTGTTGGTCTTATTACCCGAATTAGAGGCCTTTTCTTTTCCATGGTCATGTAGAGGATTTGTAAAGACTTTATGGTTGTTATTAGAGGATTGCTATTGTCCATTGACTTTGATAGTGTTGTTTTCAATGAGACCTTGGATGATATTCTTTAATTGTCGACATTGTGAAGTTGTGTTGCCTTTAGCCCGAAGATAGTCACAAAAGGAAATATCATCCTGCCATGAGGGTTTGAAATTCCCTCGGTCATATTGTTTTGGATCAAGGAGTGTTATGACATTGTGTTGCAAGATTTTTTTAAGGACATATTCGATTGGCTCTCCTAAAGGAGTGTATTTATGTCTTGTGGGAAACTTCCTTTGGGCTCTTTGTTCTTGTGTACTTTGGATGGAATTTGTTGTGTTCTTAGGATCGCGTGGTGTGTTATTGGTTCTATTGGTTCCCCTTAGTGTGATGTAGGGCCTATGTGTACTATCTTGGAATTGACTACTTCATCATTTGTCACATTCTTGTTCCAAGCCCAATATATGTTTTTGTCATTGGAAGCATTTTGAGCAGTCATGTTCTTGTTGAAGGATTTGATCTCTCCTTTGTCAATAAGTGTCTTTTCAAGGATAATACCTTTCTCTACTAGGTCTGAAAATGAGGCACAACATTACATTCGCAACTCATGTTTCAAGTTTGAATTGAGGTTCTCGACGAACATGACAACTTTTTTTTTGGGTATTTTGACTGGGCATCTACTAGCTAAACCCCTCCAACGTTGGAAGAATGTCACAAATTTTTTACCTTCTTCTTGTGTGGTATGGAATAGGGTTGTGATTGTTCTCATTTTCAAAATTCAATGCAAAATGTTCCACAAATTTGTCAGCCAAGTCTCCCTATGTTCGTATGACAGTTGGTAGGTGTGAAAACCACTCAAGTGCTTTTCCTATAAGACTTCATGGAAATAGTCTCATTAGATATGTAGGGTCATATGTAATGTCTATTCAAGTTGTATAAAACTCTCTCACATGTTTGATAGGATTTCCCTTCCCTCTATATTTAGGCAAGTTAGGCATGACATAGCCATGTGGGAAGGGAGGCATGTATAGACTTTTTTCAAATGGATATATATGGACATAAGTCTTTTGTAGAGTAAGTCTTCTGGTTGGATATTTGCATGTTCTCTATTTGTTGTTGCAAGGAAAGCATTTGAGTTGTTAGGAAATCCACTTGGGTCAATGACGTGTCTTGCATATTGTCCATGTTGGCATGTTGTAATCCAATGTTGTGAGATGGATTTTGATTGGACATGTATGTATGTGATGGGTTTTTGTTTTGCATATGATGGGTGAAATATGGTATTTGGTTATGAAAATTTTGGTTGAAGTTTAGAATTTGATTTGTGTAAGTGGTATTGGATTGTGGTTTCCATGAACTTGCAAAAGTTTGACCATGTAAGTTTTGGTTGCCATGTTGCGTAAAAAGACCTTGTGTGTTGTTTGGGGTAGAGCCTTGGATATTTTGTTGTACATGCATACTAGGATTAGGCCCTTGTTGTGATGTGATGGTATGTTGAGAGTTCCCTATGTTTGGTATAACATTTGACATGGGAGTTTTAGGACCAGTAACAACAATCTTAGGTCTCTTGCTTGTCTTGTTTAAACCCATGACAAATTGAGTGGAGGATGATGCCCCTTTAAATGTGGAAAAAGGATTAAACGATGTGCCAAAGGGTTGTGTCATGTTTGTAGAAGCTGATAATCCAACCTCATTGATCCCAATAAACACCTGCAAACAAATAAACTTTCACCAAAGGAGATAAAGAGACACAAGAATGGTGCTCTGCAAACATGAAGCAAAAATGCATTACCCGAGAAGTTAATTATTACAAAGAGATCAATCCTTAAGAAAGGAGATCAAAACCATAAAGGTGATAACCCAAGGAAGAGGATTAAATTAGCATGTGACAAGTTTCAAGATCATAATGAACGAGATGACATGACTAATTTAATAATGCATAAATAAAGATTCCTAAGTTTAGCTTAAGTGAAATAAAGTAAAGGTGACTTAATTAATTAATCAATATGATTAAATTAATCAAGTAAACAACCTATTACTCTAACACCCCCCTTTAAGATGAACTTAGGGAGAAGCTAAAAAACTAAGGACAAATGCATGAAAGCAAAGATGGGTCTCGGTAAACAAGGCCAAATGAGGTACCCCTGTACAAATGTAAAAGATCTCTAACAACAGGAGAAAAGGAGAAAACCTCGTGGGAAAAACTCCTCTCCAAAAGAGAGAAATACAAATGAAGGACTAAGAATCCTCCAAACAAGAGTGAAGGATGAAGAAGCCTCCAATCAAGAAGAAATTGTCCCAAAAGAGAGGAACAAAGGAAGAACATGGAAAACACCATTGAAGCATGAAGAAGCTACAAACACTGTCATAGAATGACTACTAAAATGCTGAAAGAAAAACCCTCTCTAAAAAAATGATGATTAGGATCAAGAAGACAAGAATCTACATGAGTTCCCTCAATGACACTACTCGAATCTGATGGAAAACCAAGAACTCAAATATACAAATGGAAAAAGTACCAATAGTCTGAAGAACTAATCAAGTGAAAATGGAAGGTCGCCTCAAAAAATAGGAATGCAAGAGTGTCCATATGGTAAGTGCTCTATCTGACCGAAATGCATGGGTAACTAGCTGTTGCATCCGCCTAGTACAGAGGAACAAATACTGTATACATAGCTCACTCCAACTCGAAACCAAGGAAGAAAAGAAGATCTGCCCAAAAGTGGAAATAATAGGGACCTAAGAAAAAATCTCCAAAAAATACCTATACCACTACAAATTACTTTGAGTCCTCTTTCTGACAATATCTCGTTTTCCCAATTTCGACACCGTGGGCAAAAGTTATGGCCTCTGAAAGAAAACAACTATCAAAAGGAAAAAAATACAGTCTGTGGCATTAAATTTGACAACCATATGACTGTCACAGAAAAAATATGAGCCTAAAATTGACAGCCAAATGGTCGACACCGCATGTGCATAATTTGACTTATTTTACAAAAAAATGTTTTTAAAAAAAAAAAATAATAAATTTACAATTAAAAATTTTTTTTTGAAAAAAAAAAATAAAAAAAAGAATGGGTGTCGGCCCTTGAGAGTACAGCCACCAACAATATTATCAAATTTCCAGATAGTTGTAAGGCCACCGGTGGCTGACAGTACGGCCAGCCGGCATACTTAGGGTCGCTCCAGCCTTTAAAAAAGGATTTTTAAACTTTTTTTTGAAATAAAAAAAACCTGCCTTTTTTAAAAGCTTTTCAAAAAATCTTTTTTTTAATGATTTTTTTTTTTAAGATTTATTTTTTGCAAGAAAAAAATTTGGAATATTTAAAAAAAGAACTTGGGATGTGTGTAGGTGAGGTCGTACGGGCCTAGAGAGAATATTTTTTTGCCTAAGATGTCAACTGCTCGGATTCTGACGATTTCATAATCGATCTTAGGGTTTTTGGCCACTGCAAATGCAATGGTGAGGTCTGTTTGGGCTCAAAATGCCCCAAAAAATAAAGCACCCCTAGATTTGGCAAAAAAGGACCTTTTTCAAACCCTCACAGATTTGACAAATGGAAGCCAAATTTGACAAAACAAAGGTCAATCTTGACTATTCTAGCAGCTCTAGATTCAATGGAGAGGTTTGATTTGTCCCTAGATGCACTGGAAAACTACTTCAAGGAAATATCTCACAAAAAAGGAACAAGAAGCTTGCATATTTGGAGCTCTAATACCATGTAGAAGTAGATAATTCAACCTCACATATCCCAATGAAGACCTGCAAACAAATAACCTATCACCAAAGGAGATAAAGAGACACAAGAATGGTTCTACAAACATAAAGCAAAAATGCATTACCTAAGAAGTTAATAATTACAAAGAGATCAATCCTTAAGAAAGGAGATCAAAACCCTAAAGGCGATAACCCTAGGAAGAGGATTAAATTAGCATGTGACAAGTGTCAAGATCATAATGAATGAGATGACATGACTAATTTAATAATGCATAAATAAATATTCCTAAGTTTATCTTAAGTGAAATAAAGTAAAGGTGACTTAATTAATTAATCAATATGATTAAATTAATCAAGTAAACAACCTATTACTCTAACAATGTTATGTGTCATTTCTTGTGTCATTGTTTAGGTGCAAAATGGTGATGTATGGATTGTAGTTGAGTCTTGTGTGGAGCCTCCTAGTGGTATGAAAGTATTGACTTGTGGGATGGAGCCACTAGAGGTAGGTGTATTATGTCCTTGGTCTTGTTTGTTCGGAGTAGGCATTTCTTGTAATGTGGACATCAAAATCATGGGGTAGCATGGCTCCTTCATGCAATTCTTTAGCTAGGAAGTGTTGGGGGTCTAATGCCACTATTTCATCCACAAAAGAGGCTATTTCAGGATCATTTGTGGTAGCCTCTACTTCCTCTACAGTGACACGTCCATATTTTTCTCTAATGATGAATTTTTCAAATGGATTGGGAAATGACTTTTGTGGTTTAGGTATCCCATAGGAACAATTATCAAATGGGTTGACAAACTCATCGTCTTGGGAAAAGGCTATCTCTTTTTGTTTCTTTTGCAACCTTGTTTCAATGTCCATAAAAGGACTTGCAAAGGGGGAGATGATATGCGATGTGATGGCAAAGGTATGATAATGTAAGGATATGACTATGCAACTATGCTTTTTGGATTTTTCAAAGTATAGGAGATGTCTAATGATGATACCAAGATGAAGATTCAAAGTGACAAGATGTCGAGATTTCAATAGAAATAGTGTCAGAATGAGGTAAAAATATTTGGTATGTGTATGACTAAGGTATACAAGACTAGGTATGCAAGATGACTTCATTTTTTTGGATTTTTCAAGGTATAAATGTGGAATAAGGATGAAACTTAGATAAATAACCAAGGTGACAATAGTCAAGGTGTCAAATGTCACAATAAAGTTAATATCCAACAGTATAATGAGGACTAATGTATGCCAAGTGTAATGCAAGTGCAAAAGGATGATGGAGGACGGGGAACAATAATGATGACTAAGATAACTAAGCACCTTATGGTAGGTCTAAGGTAAGGTTACTAATCAAACTTAAGATACCCAAGGAGAACAATCTGATTTTATCAAGACCACAAGGATGGTAATGACTAAAATGACAAGTTGACAAAGGTGGTCTCAAACTAACCTTGTGAGTTGAGGAGCCAACCTAAATGAAAAAGGACTAAGATGATGAAAAAGTAAGGTCAAGATAAATCTGATTTGGTAACCTATGAACTACTCTAAATTTTGATGAATTTCCAATGCCAAAGACTACAAAAAGGTGTATGCAAGCTAAAAGATGACTTAATGTTTGACATATGGAAAATGAAAAGGATGCAGTGATGTGGAAATGGATGGCCAAAGAGTGATAGATCTAGTGATTACAAATATGTGATCAAAGGACCAGGTAATGCTCAAGAATTGATCAAAGGATGGACTATTCTGGTTTTCCCTAAAATTTTCAATAGCGGGCAATTGTCTCATTTTGAGTGACAGTTGCGGTGTTCCAAGAATTACTTACAGTTTTCTATAAATCAAATGTGGTTTTTTGAGCAGTAGTTGTGGTGAATGATAGATAGTTACAATGAACAGTTTGTTTTAACCTATGTTTAATGTTTTGACTCAATTTTGGATTTGATTTTGGAAAAATATGAATAGAAAACACTGTAGATAGTTTGAAAACACTTGGGCTGGTTTGAAAATGTCAAAAGTGTGTCTGTAATGTGTATGTTCAAGGGTTATTCACCCCAAATTTCCACAGGTATACCACATATCAAAAAAATCTCACACGTAGAGAACACTTGTCTATCCCTAAAAGTCAATGGCCATGGTGACACTCTTAGACCCACTCTAGGAATCTCCTTCAACGTAAGGGAGGGACATCCTTTTGGGTTATGTATCACCTTTTTCCTATGAAAGTTGATGGGTAGGGGCCTCTTGCTATGAAAGGATGTCGCAAATCACCCTCTCTATGGAAAGTCACAAGCCCAATAGGCAAGTGTCTTATGCAAGGTAGGGATGTTTGTCTCACTGAAGGGAGCCAAATGTTGGGTGTAATAATCTTAAGGGTGCAGTGTTACACCCTGGAACTAAGAACATCACCAAAACTCAATCACAAGGGTAGCTTCTAACTAGTTGGTTCTTAATCTGTGTTTTGGGATAATCAGGTGCCTATACATGTAGTGGTTCACTCATTGAAGAGGCCTCCCTATTGTGCAGTTTTGCACACACGCCCCACTTGGAGTAGGGACCCTCTTTTGATGATGTCTTTTGACCTTTGGTTTTATTGGATTTATCTTTTTAGGGTCTTGAGATATTAGTCTTACTAGTTTTGGTCTTTCCTTGAGGCTTGAATTGGTTTAAATTCACTTTCAGTGAAAATTCGGGTTTTGACCTGAATCCGGGTTTCTGCTTGACTCCGGGATTTTTTGGTTTTGGCGGATTTTCCCGGACTGCGCCAAAATCTCAAACTTAGTTAAAATCCCAGTTTCTGCCATTTCCACGAAATTCGTGTTCATCCGGATTTTCAGCATATCTTGGGATTTTCTGAAATTTCGTCTTGGGCTCGGGTTTTTGGATTTTTCAGACGTGTCTTGTCGCTCATTAATGCTCACAGTACCTTTGCTCAGACGCGTAAATGGGTGGATTTAAAACCTTTTATGCATCATTTCGATTTCATTATTCACTTGTTTGTTGCTTTGGCGTCTAACTGCATTCCTTCCTCAAGCTTTGATCATTGATTTTGAGCCGATTGTGTGTGGATCGTTTGGAGCGCTGATTAAGGTTTTCATTGCTAGGGCGTGTTTTCTTTGTGGTCGCTTATTCGAGCTCAAGTTTCGTCTGGGTTAATCCATGGTAAGTTGTCGATGGCCCTTCCATTTTTTTACGCAATGATTGAGTTTTCTGAGTTGATTGATGGACATTTTGGGTCGGCCCATGTTTAGTCACGATTTTCTTCTTATCAAATTAGGGTTTGACCCATCTCTTCATGAAAACCTCATCACCCGTGCCATGTGTGCTTGTATTTATTCATTAGATGATGGGTGCATTCATTCGATGGTGTTATGGGTCGAATTTTTGTCCTAAATGCATAGTTTGTTGTATCCTATGAGGTTAGGATTTTTGATACTTTTCCCAAATCTTGTTAGAGTCGATGAAATTGTGGCGATTTACATATCCCCCATCAATATTAAAATAGCCCCTCCCTTGGGAAGCCTCGGAGTGCTTTAGATTGATTTTCGTAGATGGCATTTCAAACCCCGAGCTTAACCCTGGTTTTCATGGCAGGAGTTTATTAGTCGAAATTAGGGCATCGTTGTTTTGCCATGAGGACTCATCATTTGAGAGCCTTGAGAACTTAAATTCATTATCATTTTGAATCTTGATTGGTTGGCGTCGATTTAGAAATCATTTGAATCCCAATTAGCAAGATTTTGCATGAACATTCAGTTGCTAGTTCGCGTGTTGTCTTTCGTCAGGTTCCCGTGGTGTCCGCAGAATTTTTGCGCACCCAGATTTTCCTGGTTTTTACCAATTCCGTGGAGTATAGCAAATTCCAAAGTATTTGAATTATCCATGAAAATCCTTCCTGCCTGGAATTTTCTGGTTTTTCCTGTCTGATTTTATTTTTTTCGATTTTCCAAAGATAGGATGCTAAATACCAATTTCTTGTTGCCAATGAATGAATTTCATGATTATCTCATAATCTTTGTCCGTACTAATGATTTATTTGACTGATGATGTCTTGGCAATAGGAATCCGTCTGGGTCGGATTTCTCCAAAATTCTACCCTGACTGGATTTTCTTGGCTTACCTTGTTTTCCCGGATTGCTTTGTTTTTCTAAAGTTTCAGGGATTGGTGATTTGTGATGGATTTCGATGGCTTTTATGATTTTTGCTAACCTTTGGATTGGAATACATATGATAATTGGAATACTTATGACGATCTTTTGTGAGTGCAGGCTGAGTCAAGCAAGGCCGCTCCAGGAAAATCTAAGGGTGACACAGAGGGGTCCTCCATTTAAGAAAAAGAAAGGTTAAGATTGGACACTAAGAGTCAGTTTCTAAAAAGCAAGATATCTTCTGTGTGGTCCAAAGGGTCTGACACCAATGTGGAAGCCTGGAGATACAAGGAGTTCAAAGAGAGAACAGCTCAAAAGGATCTGTCGGTGCTAAGACAGGGAATGATGAAGTCTGGACTTGTTCATGTGGCAGGGTTCCCTCCAGCAATCTAGTGCTATGAGTTAATCCTGGTGTGTGCCCGGCAGTATGACTTCGACACACAAAGGGTTGTCAGCACTGAGGGAAGAGTCTTGGCCAATTTTAGTCCTGTCTCTATTGCCCAAGCCTTTGGCATGCCGGATTTTCCTTTTGTGTGTGCTCTGAACATGGACATGGCCAGAACATATTATGAGAATGAGCCAACCAAAGCTCAACAGATGATCAATTCCTGGTTGGAAAAGCCAAAGTCACATTACTCCAAATTGCCCAACTAGTTGCACAGGGTTAAATTCAGGACAGACATTTATGATGCTATAACATTTTTGAGCAGGGTAACAGGATTGAAGAGTGCTGGAGTGTTAGAGAGTTGGATGGTCCATGTGATCACCAAAATTGAACAAGGAGCCAGCTACCACTAGGCAGGACTTATCAGCACCATAATTCACAAGCAGCTGAGGGACGTCCTGGAAACCAAGAAATTCACCATGTCCTCTTATGTGGTGTATGTGTTGGCTAGATTCTACCCATACAGGGGTTTGAATCCATAGGGGACATTTGCACAGGACATAATCTATGAGATTTACCTAGAATTGCACCTAGAACACAAGGATTACCGAAGAGCCAATGATGCATTCACAATGCATATCACTAGGATGCTTCAAAATGCGGAGCATGTGAGACTGTCAGATGGAGCGAAAGATTTGATAAAGAGATATGGGGCCTGGTTCATTCAATTTCTCACCTTTTCTTACATTAGAATTGATGGATGCTCGGCTGCTCCATACAGGTTGCCTAGGTACCCTACGGATCATATTGTGTTATTGGAGTTGGTTAGGAAAATATGTGAGTTTGATACAATTGTCAAAAAGGAGAAGCATAAATCAGGCTTTGGTGGGGATTTCCCTCTTGGAATTGGCATAGCAGAAGTGTGCCCTTCCATTCAATCAGCACACGCAGCGGGTGATGAGTTGGTAGCTCATGGTTTCTCCTTCCATTCCAAAAGAACAAACTTTGATATCACTGGGGAAGCACAGAAGAAGGCCACCAAGGAGTACCGTCATAAAGATGACCTAGAGGACTATTGGGCCAACATCAAAGATGATTTTGAAGCAAGAAAGAAAAGGTACTCTAGGCTTCTTGTTGATGCAATTAGACAATACAATGTCAAGTTGATCCCTGACCAACTGGAGGATGATGGAAACCTGGTAGAAGATCATGCCTATGAATCTGTTAAGGACATGTCAATTGGAGAAATAAACTGGAATGAGGATGAGGTCACAGAGTTGGAAGACCTAATAGCCCCTGTCATGAGATTCACCACTTCTTGGTTGAAGCATAAGGTTTGGGAGCTGGAGAGTGAGAAGGTACCCTGTACCTTTAATTTGATGGGAAACCTTAATCCTATGTCTACTGCAGTGGAATTCGAGGAAGATGACCCCAAAGGGAAAACTAAACAGAGCTCACCCTTCAAGATCAAAATCAGAGGCCCTAAGGAAAGTGAGCCAGAACCAAAAAGAAAGCCAAAAGGGAAGAAAAGAAGTAGAGCTTTGAAGATAGGCAGGTCCTCTGATGAGTAAGGAGTTGAAAATCCAGAAGAAGAGGATGCTCCTCCACCGCCAAAGAAGACAAGAACAGTTAGGGTTTCAAAGAAGAAGGGTCAAGATACTTCTAAGGAGGAGCCTTCGATTGTTGATGTGGAAAGTTCTGGGGAGAAGAGTAAAGTTTATATGAGGAGATCAAGGACTCCATCCCCTAAGGACACTGTGCAAAAGATGGACTCTTCTCCAAAGTTACTAGTTGTGGAGCCATCTAAGGCTGCTTCTCCTCCACCAAGCGTGCTTGAGGAAGAAATTTTTGAGGAACATGATACTAGCGGAGAGGCAGAACCTTTCAAGGAAGGAGCACTCTTTGGTGAGGCAGCTGAGCTCGAAGTGGAAGAGGTGGGAAAGCATCCTTCTCCTCTAGTACAATATGAAGATTCTACAACAAGTAGCAAGGGTAATGGATCACCTGAAAAAGAAAGTATTCCTGTCATAACCCCATCGCCGGTGCAAGAGGTGGAGGTTGAAGAAGGTGATCAAGGTGAACAGTTCCCTGAAAAGGGAGAGGAGAAAACAACAAAACAACAGGAAGAAGCAAAAATAGAGGAAATCTAGGTAGAACCTGTTTTCCCGGATTGGCTCGAAAAGGAGATCACAAGAAAGAAACAGGTAGTTGTTGAGGACACTCCTTTGGATTGGGATGAGATGCTATCTAAAATGGGCAAAGGTAAGAAGAAGAAGGTAGCTAAGGTAGTTTCAAAAATAGAAAGGGATGAAGTAAACAATAGAGTAATCCACATTGCCACCCCTGCTGCAGACAAGACTAGAGAAGATGTCACTGGTACATATTACAATGTGCAGACTTTCAACCTTGGACCAGCATCCATGGAGTAGGATATTGAGGAATATGAAGGGTCCAGTGCTGTAATAGTTGACAGGTTAAGGAAGGAGACTCAGATCAAGCATGAGCTAAGAAAGGAAAATGAGAGACTTAAGAAATGCTTGGAAGAGGTGTTGAAACCTCTGCAATCTCTCCACCCTTCTTCCTCAGCTACTCTTGGCTTCTTACCCAAGGAAACCATCTCTGAAATTGAAAGGATGAAGGCCTCTGCTCAAACTGCAACAGATTGGTTGAAGGATGTGTAGGTAAGAGGAGACAGTGCAATCAAGGAGATCCTGTCAGTTGGGAAGGATGCAGTCAGAGCTAAGGAATTGCTAGAATACGTGCTATCTCAGGATAAGGAAGACATCGATCTTCTACTGCAGAAATCCAAAGTCATCATGGAATATGGTAAGGATCAGTTGGTTGCAGACGAGATTCTTCCTTCCTCTAGACTTAGTGAACCTTGGGAATGGCTTGAGGCTCTGCAGATTCGGTAGAAGGCCATGAGGAAGATTCAGAAGTGGAAGAAGCTGATAGATGGTGACTTAACCGGAGTATATGAGGGTTGCATTATATTTTTTGAGGTTATGACTGGCAAGAGAAAGATTTCCCCTAAGTACCTAAGTCTAGAACAACTAAAGGAATGGTGGCATGATGTTTATGCTCCAGATTCTGAGAATGTTATAACAGGACACCAGCTGGATGATGCAGCAACTTATCTGGCAGTAATGGATAAGTATCAATCTCACAAAGACGATTGGAATAAGACTGTCAAGCAGTCAAAGGAGGAGATTGGCTCCATAGAATGTCGGCTTAGGATCTTTCCTTTGCCACCTGTCACCGAGCTAGATGGGGTGTTTTTGAAGGTTCAAGGATCGTTGACCCAAAACAAAGATAAGGGAGGCGGCAATTAATGCCCTTTTGAGATTTGTGCTTCCCTATTATTATAGGGCATGTATTGATCTGGGCTACATTGGGGACCGTGTCTAGGCCAACCTTGATGATGTATCAGCATTTAATGTGTGCCTTATTTGAAATTCCTAAGGCCGACTTGTTCTAGTTGGTTTTATTTTGTAAATGTTTGGCTGGGCCGACATATCTTGAGAATTTTCTATAAAGGCATTCTTGCCTCATTGTAAAGGCATTAGACATTAGATATTAGAGAAAAAGAGAAGAGATAATAGAGTTAAGTTAGAGAAAGGAGTTAGAGCAATTTTGTGAATTTCTTGAAGCAAGTATTGTAAACAAACAGTGGAATTGTTGCAGCATTTTGGTGATCTAATATAATTGAAGACATTGTGGTATTCCTGGTGAAATCTCTTGTGTTAGCTTATCTTGCATGGTTCCTGTTGTTTTATCTTTCACATTACTTAAAGATTTAGGGTTTAGTATTGAGAATTAGATTAGTTTGGTGAATGATGTTCATGATTTCATATTTGGAATGTTTGTAGCAATCTCTGGTGTATACTCCCAGTAACTATCTGATTTTAGTAGGCTGGTAAAGTCAACCTTGACCATATATTTACATGTTCTTAAGTTTGATTGTGGATGAATGTCTATGATTTGAAAATCTATATACCGTAGAAGATTGCACCGTTCTTGTGATATTGCATTGTGGGTTGATCAAGGATTGGTTATTTGAGATTGGTCCATTCCAGATATCTGTTATTTGCATTGTTCATTCTAAGAATAGTTTAGATCTTGTCATATTCCTGCACCCCTATCTTTTGCTATTTGTTTATCATCCGGTTAGATTTAGGATTTGAGATAATCATATTGCATAATCTGATAAATTGGAAAGGTATAGTTTGCTTGCAGTAAGGTCCGATTGTGTTTACCAGCATTTCACACATTATCTGAGTTGTTTATGCATTGTCATGACCTGACACCTGAGAGACCTTGGGATGATTTTCAGCAATTCATTGTTGAATATTATCTTTCAAGAGAGATAGAATATCATTTTCTATCTGAGTTGTTGCTGTGCAGAAAACACCATCAACAGATTGGCGCTAGAAGGAGGGCCTGAATGAGAACACTGGATCATTTCTTGAACGCCATCTCTCCAGAGAGATATAGGAGAATTACCAGATCTACCACAGGAGAAGAAGATTTATAGGAATTACAGTTCCCCACTAGGTCAAGAAGGACTTGAGAAAGGGGAGAATCATCATCACCCATTCCTTCACCAGCATCATCTACATCTTTGCATCCAGAAGTTGATGCCATACCCATCGTTGAAGTAGTTCCCATTCAACAACCTCAGCCTATCGCTAACCAACCACAACCACCTCCTCCACTTTTACCAATGGCTTTCCTAGCTAATAATCCATCCCCTTTGTCTTTCAATGCTTACAATGTAACGCCCAAAAACCCTAAGCACTTTTGTTCAAAGTTTCATGTTAATGACCCAAACAGGACTGCAGAAGAGCATATAAGGATCTTCCAAACCTATCTCAAAGATAGAGGGATTGTTCATGAGGATGTCGCCTGTAGGCTGTTTCTTTATTCACTAGGGGAAGAGGCCTTTTACTGGTACAATCACCTCCCTTCTAGCTCAATTCTTAATTGGAATGATCTTGAAACTACCTTTTTACAGAAGTTTAGAATACCCATCAGTGCCAATGAATTATACCTGCAATTCACTAGAGTCAAAAGAGAAGTCAATGAACCAATATCCAGTTTCATTAATAGGTTTCACCATGCGTACACCAGACTTCAAGATCCTTATGTTTTCGATAACAATATAGCCATGGGAGTCTATTATGAAGCATTGGATAGCCTTACTGCAACCTTTCTGAAGTGGAAACCCAACCCTCCAGCTAACCTAACTGATGCCTACACAGAAGCCGTTAAGCTTAGCACAGATCTGAGACAACATGTGACCGAACTGTTGCCTTCTCTAGGACTAGTTGCACATCCCAATCAGGTTTAGGTAGTAAATTAGGCACTTACCAACCATACTTCAATCATGAATCCAGTACCTCAATTACCCTTGGTGCCACATCTTGGTCTTCCCATGAGTCAGGTCTCTCCTATGATGAATTTTCCCCAACAGCAGGTTAATTAGCCTATGTATCAGTCACAGCCAAATAGTTTCCCTGCTTATCTGCAAAATTCTGAGGTATTGCATCAGTCTATGGGATTTGCTACATTGCCTATCCCTCCTCAGAGTAATTCAAACCAGACCCCTTATCGAGATCCAAATAGGGAGAGGATTGATGAAATGGCTGAGTAGATAAAGAAGTTGAATCTAGAGGTGACCTACCTAAGGAATCAAAATAGTCAATTACAAGCTACTTAGAAGAATATGCAATCCAATCAAAATAGAGAGTTTCCACAAGGGCAGAATTTTGACAAAGGATAGCGTAATGAGAGAGGATTCCATAATGATAGGGGATATAATCAGGATAGGGGTTACAACAATGACAGAGGGTTCAATAGTGATAGGAGACAAAATTTTGATAGAGGACAGGGTAGTGGATCAGGATTTGATAAGAGACAGTCACAAAGTAGAACTTGGAATACAAGACCTAATAATGGAGGAGTCCCCACCCCATTGGATCAACCAGCTAATCAACTGGTTAACCAATCTGCAAATCAGCCAGTCGGTCAAGATAAGCCTCCCAATGGTGTATACTTGGCTGAAGTAGCCTTATCAGGATGGTGTAGGCTACATAAGACGGGTTAGCATTCGGAGTTAGAATGCCTAGAGTTCCAAACTACAGCCTCCATTTTTCAGTATGAGGTAGAGAATAACACAAATGGATAGGAGATTGTTCCCTCCAGCCCTTATGATTCTCCTGTGTTGGTATTAAATCACGCTTCCTTCCCAGCAAGTAAGGAAAATGTACCAGAGGAGGAATCTGATTATCAAGAGGAGAAAATAGATCAAATTTGTAATGGGGATGAAGTGGCTCAGTTATTTAATGAAGAAACAATGAATGATAATGGCCCCCTCGATCAGGAGGAGGCTTATGTTGAGAAAGTACAGATGTTCCAGAGGCAAGGTTTGAGAGATATGCCTCATATAAGCCCACAAGCTGGGGGACCTTTCACCACTTCCATTCCTCCTAACAACTTCAGTACTCCCCCAGATCCTAATGCTAGCAATAATCCATCCTATCCACATGTTTCCAGACAATACCTTTCAAAGGAAAGACAGGTCCAAACTGACCCATAGAAAGAAAAGGTTGTTCAAGTAGGCAAGGACAAGGCGGAGGAACCTTCTAGGGAAGCTTCCACTGATATGAATGAAGAACAGATGGCTTCATATGTTGCTGAGGAGTTCAAAAAATTGAAGGTAAATCTTTCAGCATTTGAGTTATTAAGGTTCCCTCCCATTAGGAAGGCAGTTTTAGGTACTTATGATGCACGTCATGTGTCTTTGGGTAAACCTTCTAATGAGCATAATAGCAAGATTTCTAGTTCTCAGTCTGTGAAAACACAAGATTAGGCACACACTCGGACTGACTTTCCCCCTAGAGACAAAGGAAAGGAAAAGGACAAGACTCAAGTGGCTCAAGTAGATACTCAGCCTACTTTATTTCAAGGGAAGACAGAAACCCCACCATTCCTGATCTCTGTACGCATATTCGGTAAGAATTTGCATAATTGTTTACTAGATTCTAGTGCTTCCACCAATGTGATGCCATTTGGAGTTTGTAGAGCTTTAAGAATTACACCTGCTGACTCTCAGAAGAAGGTGACTCAGCTGGATAGAACTAAAGTAAATGTGGTGGGGGAATTAAACATGATTCACATGTAGATAGCTTCAGACCCAAGGATTCAACAGGTTATCAATATTCAGGTAGCTGACATCCCTGATGCCTATGGTTTGATTCTAGGAAGAGATTTTACTAAGGTTTTGAATGGATATGTGTCTACTGATCACTCTCACATGTGGCTTCCCTGGAAAGGAGTGCCCAATCAGATCAGAATTGAGAGAGTCAAGAATGAAATACATGATCACAGAATACCAAAAGACTTCAACAGAAGTTCTGATATCAGAAGTTGGCATGGGAAATTATATATTGTCAACACAGTATGAAGAGTCAAACTCAGAGGAGGTATTGATGCTACACACGATGCCTATCAATGCAGAAACAGGATCCAACCCTGTTACTGTTTTGACAAAATCAGTGGAGGAAGAAGAGGAAACTGAAGATAATCAAATCAGCCTATTGGACAGTTTTCAGGAATTCATCAAGCAGTGTGTTGAAAATCAAATTCACTTAGGTAGCAGGACAAGATTTGAAGAATTACTCTTACCTAATTGGTGTAGAGTTCATAATGCTTCCCATTCAGAGTTGGAGTGTTGTTTATGCCAAACAGCAGTAGAACAAGTACAGAAATGCATGAATCCAACCCTGGCAGTTAAAACAGATATACAAGATCCTCAAAAAGACTATCAAGAAAAGAAGCCTGAGTCATCTAAAAACCCATCCAGCAATATTCAGCCGAAGGATGTGATGAAGAAGATTACAGCTGCTGAGTGTTGGACACTTAGATTTGATGGATCCAAGTCCAAGCATGGAGTTGGGGCAGGGTTTCAATTGATCAGTCCAAAAGGTAAGAATTTCTTTGCAGCCCATAGGCTTCAATTTCACTGTACTAACAATGTAGCGAAATATGAGGCGTTAATTCACAGACTTCTTATGGCACTTAAGAAAAAGGTTAAGATTCTGCAAGTCTTTGGTGATTCTGAGTTAGTAGTTAAGCAAGTAAGGAGACAATATTTATGCCACGATAGAATAATGACTAATTATAGGCATAGAATATGGGACCTCATTGAAGGATTTGATGCCTTCAACATTCAGCTAATACCACGGTGGGAGAATCAAATAGCTAATTCTCTGGCTCAAACAACAAGCACCCTGTAGCCTTTATCTTTGTCAGGATTGAAGAAGTTCACGGTGGAATTGACTCCTGTGCCATTGGTTCTAGACAATGTTACTAGCTTCCAGGTGTTTGAAGATGACAAGCATATTCTGGATTTTATCACAAATACAGACGTTTTTGCTTCTCAAATCATTGATGAGACAGAGCTTCAGGAAGCAGAACTGGATTTAGAAGGAGTTATGAACCTAAAATCAAATACTATTCCAAGGGGAATGGTACAGTTGGAAAGAATTTTTGATATGGATAAGATCAAGGATCAGGAACAAGAATCAAAGAAGGAGTCTACCAATGGGCAGTGTGATACTTACAATATGGGGACTGAAGATAATGCCAAGAACATTTTTATTGGCAAAGTCTGCACTCCAGAAGAAAGACAAGGAATAATTACAGCATTGTGTAGCTTTCCTGATATAGTATCCTGGAGTTATGAAGATTTGAAAACTTATGATACCTCAATCATAACTCATACTATCCCTTTGAAGCCAAGTGCCAAGCCCTTTAGGCAAAGGCAGAGACCAATTAATGCATTATTGGAACCAATCATACAGAAAGAAGTCCAGAAATTACTATCTGCCAGAATCATATTTCCTGTTAGGCATTCAACATGGGTGGCAAACCTGGTTCCAGTGAGGAAAAAGAATGGAGAAATCAGACTCTGTGTTGATTTCAGGAATTTAAACAGATCGTTAGAAAAAGACAACTATCCAATTCCTTCACTAGATGAAGTACTTCAAGTGGTTAATGGATCTCAGATGATGTCCTTTCTGGACGGTTATTTAGGGTACAATCAAGTAATGGTTCAATATGAGGATAGGCACAAGACTGCTTTCACAACTAAATGGGGTACCTTTTCCTACAGGAGAATGCCATTTGGACTCATTAATGCAGGGGCAACGTTTCAAAGGGCCATGGATATTGCTTTTAAAGATATCATAGGCAAATGCATCATCATTTATATGGACGATCTGACTATTTTTTCAAAAAATAGAGGGGATCACATTTTAGATTTGCACAAAGTGTTTCAAAGGTGCAGGGAATTTGGCATATCCTTGAATCCTAAAAAGTGTATTTTCAAAGTAACAGAGGGAAAGCTACTAGGACATGTGATATCAGAGAAGGGAATCGCTATTGATCCAGAAAGAGTGGAGGCCATCCTGAAGATTCAGCCACCTGCTAGTAAAAAGGAAATGAAATCTTTCTTTGGCAAGATCAACTTCGTCAGAAAATTCATTACTAGATTTGCTGAAATTGTTAAGCCACTGAATGCAATGTTGAAGCAGGATACTAAGATCGAGTGGACTACAAAAGCAAAGGATGCATTTTTCAGAAATCAAAAGAGCCATTGTTGATGCTCCAATATTGGTAAGTCCTAATTACAGCAAGCCTTTTCACATCTATTCATTTGCTTCAGATCACTCATGTGCAGGAATGCTAACTCAAAAGTCTAATGAAGGAAATGAGCATCCCATTGCCTTTATGAGTGCCCCATTAAAAGATGTTGAGTTGAGATACCCAAGTGTAGAAAAGTAGGCATACCCTCTGGTTAGAGCAATGAAAAAATTCAGACATTATATCCTCAGGAATAAGGTTTATGCAGTTGTCCCAAACCCCGCAGTAAAATTACCTCTAATGCAAAATGAGCTAGGAGAGTGTAGAGCTAAGTGGGTGACAATGCTGCAAGAGTACGATATTGAGATCCAGCCCATGAAGTTGGTAAGAGGACAGGGACTCACTCAGACCATGGCTGAAATAGGTCCTGAACTAACTATCCAGAATTATAACATTGAGGAGGTTTCCCCAGATGGCTGGTATGATGACATAGTTTATTATTTGCTGAACCAACGATCTCCAGGTCATCTTAATGTTGTCCAGAGGAGAGCCTTACGCTTGAAGAGTGACAATTTCATGCTAAAGGGAGTTGTTCTATACAAGAAAAATCATGAATGCATTTAGTTGAGGTGTCTTGGGAAATAGGAAGCTGAAAGGGTGATAAATGAATTTCACAAAAAGTATGGCACTGGCCATGGTTCTGTGATTGCCACAGCAAATCATATTTTGAGGGCACGATATTACTAGCCCATGTTGTTGAAATATGTCCACCATCATGTCAGGACCTGTCACACATGCCAGACCGCAGCAACAAGGGAAAGGTATGCAGCGCTTCTGCTCCAACCGGTCACTAAGGTAAGGCCTTTTGCTCAGTGGGGTATGGATTTCATAGGTCCTATCAACCCACCATCTTCTGCGGGGCACAGGTACATTCTCACTATTACTAATTATTTCACAAGATGGACTGAGGCTTTTGCTTGTAGGCAATGTACATCTGAGGTAGTAATTGATTTCTTAGAATATGCCATTCTTAATCAATTTGGATGCCCTATTGCTATTGTCTGTGATAATGGTCCTGCTTTCGCATCTTTAAAATTTTTAAATTGGGATTTTGATCATAGCATTATTGTGAAGTTCGCGTCCAATTATTATCCTTAGGGTAATGGCTTAGCAAAGTCCTCTAATAAGAACTTATTGACTGTCATCCGTAAGCTGTTAGAGAGGAACCCAAAATACTGGCATACCCAACTTCGGTTTGCCCTTTGGGTAGATCGTACAAGGCTTAAGTCATCCATCAGAACATCTCCTTATCACTTAGTATATGGTCTCGAGCCAGTATTCCCTAT
The DNA here is from genome assembly GCA_007258455.2 of Sequoia sempervirens. Classification (NCBI taxonomy): domain Eukaryota; kingdom Viridiplantae; phylum Streptophyta; class Pinopsida; order Cupressales; family Cupressaceae; genus Sequoia; species Sequoia sempervirens. The sequence continues at coordinate 426,734,034 of VDFB02193867.1, forward strand.
TCAACTCAAGATCCCAACTTTACAATTTATAAATGAGTTTTATGATGAAGGGGACAAAAGGGAGGCTAGGTTAACAGAACTATTACACCTTGAAGAGAAACGAGATAATGCCCTTGAGAATTTTGCCAAACATCAGGGGGTAGTTAAGAGGTGGTTTGACAAGAGGGCTAAGATTAAAGCTTTTAAGATTTCTGGCCTAGTCTTATACTGGGATAACCCTCATGATCAAAAGGGGAACCATGGGAAATTTGATAAACTGTGGCTTGGCCCATATCAGATTGTTGAAATACTTGGAGATAATGCCTTCCGTCTGAAGACTCTCATGGGAGAAGATATTCCACTGCTTGTCAATGGGCAGTACCTGAAACATTATTTCCAGTCCTAAGCTGTTTTCAACTCACTGCTTTGTATATAATTAGTTTAGGTTGCTTTCGGTTGTTTTGTTTGGTTAGAGTAGGTTTCCTTTTGCTCTGCTTATTTTGCTTTGGTTAGAAAAGGTTTGTTTTGGTTTTTTTGTTTTGGTTTGCATCGCTCTTGCTCTCGGTTCCTTCTCTTTTGGGGATCCTTGGTTGCATTTGTATGACGGTGGTGACAAAGTAGGTTTGATGTTCTTGGTATTTCTTTTACAAACTCTAATCAACCTTCCAGGGCATTATGGTATGAATTCCCTGCTCAATGTCACTTATACTTGTGCTGAGGCAAAGGGTTTTCTAGTCAGTTTGAACAGGATTACATTAGGGTCTCATATTTTAAATTAAAGATGCCTAAAGTTGCATAGGGTCCTTATGAAGTTTGAACAAGTGAAAAATCCTTTTTTCTGCTCTTGTGCCACTGTGGTTCTCATCCCTGAGTGTGAACTTCACTGTTCACAGGTTGAAGCAAGAACAGTGAAAAGATAAGCAGTATAACCAAAAAAAGAAGAAAAGGGAAATACATATTGAAAATTAAAAGGTTTAAATTCAACTCATCAAGGGGATCTAGATATCTCTATTGGGGCTATAGATTCCTTTCTAGCAGTAGAGCTATGTTCAAGAGAGTCACAGCGATAACCTCATCAGGGCTATGGATGCCTGACTGGCAGCGAGGCTCTATCCAGGTTACTTTTAGAGTATGAATCTTTATGTAGCTTGTTCATGTCAAGTTTGGTTCCTGTTGCAACTAAAGGAGGATAATGAATGCATATGCACACACTTTGACCCTGGTATAGGAAAGTTTGGATGACTAGGGGAGCTTATTTGTTTTACCATGGGTGGTGGCAGGATAGGTGAGTTGAAACCATGAGTTCTGGGTTCTTGATTCCAGTTTGTCATCGAAATGTTCAGGAGCATTTCCCCAGCAGAGTTGTCATTTGTTGTGCAGTTTTGCACACATGCCCCACTTGGAGTAGGGACCCTCTTTTGATGATGTCTTTTGACCTTTGGTTTTATTGGATTTGTCTTTTTAGGGTCTTGAGATATTGGTCTTACTGGTTTTGGTCTTGCCTTGAGGCTTGAATTGGTTTAAATTGACTTTCAGTGAAAATCCGGGTTTTGACCTGAATCCGGGATTTTCCAGCTCTGGCGGATTCTCTCGGGCTCTGGTTCATTGTCTGTCCACTGTCAAAATTCTGAATCCGGGTTTCTGCTTGACTCCAGGATTTTCTAGTTCTGGCAGATTTTCCCGGACTGCGCCAAAATCCCGAACTTAGTTAAAATCCTAGTTTCTCCCATTTCCACGGAATTCGTGTTCATCCGGATTTTTTGCATATCTTGGGATTTTATGAAATTTCGTCCTAGGCTCGGGTTTTTGGATTTTTCAGACGCGTCTTGTCGCTCATTAATGCTCACAGTACCTTTGCTCAGACGCATAAATGGGTGGATTTAAAACCTTTTATGCATCATTTCGATTTCATTATTCACTTGTTTGCTGCTTTGGCGTCTGACTGCATTCCTTGGTCAAGCTTTGATCATTGATTTTGAGCCGATTGCGTGTGGATCATTTGGAGCGCTGATTAAGGTTTTCATTGCTAGGGCGTGTTTGCTTTGTGGTCGATTCTTCGAGCTTGAGTTTCATCTAGGTTAATCCATGGTAAGTTGTCGATGGCCTTTCCATTTTTTTACGCAATGATTGAGTTTTCTGAGTTGATTGATGGACATTTTGGGTCGGCCCATGTTTAGTCATGATTTTCTTCTTATCAAATTAGGGTTTGACCCATCTCTTCATGAAAACCTCATCACCCATGCCATGTGTGCTTGTATTTATTCATTAGATGATGGGTGCATTCATTCGATGGTGTTATGGGTCGAATTTTTGTCCTAAATGCATAATTTGTTGTATCCTGTGAGGTTAGGATTTTCGATACTTTGCCCAAATCTTGTTAGGGTCGATGAAATTGTGGCGATTTACATATCCCCTGTTAATATAAAAATAGCCCCTCCCTTGGGAAGCCTTAGAGTGCTTTAGATTGATTTTCGTAGATGGTATTTCAAACCCCGAGCTTAACCCTGGTTTTCATGGCGGGAGGTTTATTAGTCAAAATTAGGGCATCATTGTTTTGCCATGAGGACTCGTCATTTGTGAGCCTTGAGAACTTAAATTCATTTACATTTTGAATCTTGATTGGTTGGCGTCGATTTAGAAATCATTCAAATCCCAATTAGCAAGATTTTGCATGAACATTCAGTCGCTGGTTCGCGTGTTGTCTTTCGTCGGGTTCCCGTGGTGTCCGCAAAATTTCTGCACACCCGAATTTTCTCGGTTTTGGCCAAATCCACAGAGTATAGCGAATTCCAGAGTATTTGAATTATCCGCAGAAATCCTTCCTGCCCGGACTTTTCCAGTTTTTCCTGTCTGATTTTATTTCTTTTGATTTTCCAAAGATAGGATGCTAAATACCAATTTCTTGTTGCCAATGAATGAATTTCATGATTATCTCATAATCTTTGTCTGTACTAACGATTTATTTGACTGATGATGTCTTGGCAATAGGAATCCGTTTGGGTTGGATTTCTCTGAAATTTCGCCCCGACTGGATTTTCCCGGCTTACCTTGTTTTCCTGGATTGCTTTGTTTTTCCAGATTTTTAGGGATTGGTAATTTGTGATGAATTTCGATGGCTTTTATGATTTTTGCTAACCTTTGGATTGGAATACATATGATAAATGGAATACTTATGATGATCTTTTGTGAGTGCAGGCTGATTCAAACAAGGCCGCTGCAGGAAAATCTAAGGGTGACAAGGAGGGGTCCTCCATTTCAGAAATAGAAAGGTTAAGATTGGACACCAAGAGTCAGTTGCCAAAAAGAAAGATATCTTCTGTGTGGTCCGAAGTGACTGACACTAATGTGGGAACCTGGAGATACGAGGAGTTCAAAGAGAGAACAACTCAAAAGGATCTATCGGTCCTAAGACAGGGAATGATGAAGTCTGGACTTGTTCATGTGGGAGGGTTCCCTCCAGCAATCCAGTGCTATTAGTTAATCCTGGAGTGTGCCCGGCAGTATGACTTTGACACGCAAAGGGTTGTCAGCACTGAGGGAAGAGTCTTGGCCAATTTCAGTCCTGTCTCTATTGCCCAAGCCTTTGATATGCCGGATTTGCCTTTCGTGTGTGCTCTGAACATGGACATGGCCAGAACATATTATGAGAATGAGCCAACCAAAGCTCAACAGATGATCAATTCCTGGTTGGAAAATCCAAAGTCACATTACTCCAAATTGCCCAACTAGTTGCAAAGGGTTAAATTTAGGACAGACATTTATGATGCTATAACATTTTTGAGCAGGGTAGCAGGATTGAAGAGTGCCGGAGTGTTAGAGAGTTGGATGGTCCATGTGATCACCAAAATTGAACAAGGAACCAACTACCACTAGGCAGGACTTATCAGCACCATAATTCACAAGCAGCTGAGGGATGTCCTGGAAACCAAGAAATTCACCATGTCCTCTTATGTGGTGTATGTGTTGGCTAGATTCTACCCATACAGAGGTTTGAATCCACAGGGGACATTTGGAAAGGACATAGTCTATGAGATTTACCCAGAATTGCACCTAGGACACAAGGATTACCGAAGAGCCAATGATGCATTCACAATGCATATCACTAGGATGCTTCAAAATGCGGAGCATGTGAGACTGTCAGATGGAGTGAAAGATTTGATAAAGAGATATGGGGCCTGGTTCATTCAATTTCTCACCTTTTCTTACATTAGAATTGATGGATGCTCGGCTGCTCCATACAGGTTGCCTAGGTACCCTACGGATCATATTGTGTTATTGGAGTTGGTTAGACAAATATGTGAGTTCGATGCAATTGTCAAAAAGGAGAAGCATAAAACAGGCTTTGGTGGGGATTTCCCTCTTGGAATTGGCATAGTGGAAGTGTGCCCTTCCATTCAATTAGCACACGCAGCGGGTGATGAGTTGGCAGCTCATGGTTTCTCCTTCCATTCCAAAAGAACAAACTTTGATATCACTGGGGAAGCACAAAAGAAGGCCACCAAGGAGTACCATCATAAAGATGACCTAGAGGACTATTGGGCCAACATCAAAGATGATTTTGAAGCAAGAAAGAAAAGGTACTCTAGGCTTCTTGTTGATGCAATTAGACAATACAATGTCAAGTTGATCCCTGACCAACTGGAGGATGATGGAAACCTGGTAGAAGATCATGCCGATGAATCTGTTAAGGACAGGTCAATTGGAGAAATAAACTGGAATGAGGATGAGGTCACAGAGTTGGAAGACCTAATGGCCCCTGTCATGAGATTCACCACTTCTTGGTTGAAGCATAAGGTTTGGGAGCTGGAGAGTGAGAAGGTACCATGTACCTTTAATTTGATGGGAAACCTTAATCCTATGTCTACTTCAGAGGAATCCGGGGAAGATGACCCCAAAGGGAAAACTAAACAGAGCTCACCCTTCAAGATCAAAATCAGAGGCCCTAAGGAAAGTGAGCTGGAACCAAAAAGAAATCAAAAAGGGAAGAAAAGAAGTAGAGCTTTGAAGATAGGCAGGTCCTTTGATGAGGAAGGAGTTGAAAAGCCAGAAGAGGAGGATGCTCCTCCACCGCCAAAGAAGACAAGAACAGCCAGGGTTTCAAGAAGGGTCAAGATACTTCTAAGGAGGAGCCTCCGATTGTTGATGTGGAAAGTTCTGGGGAGAAGAGTAAAGTTTATATGAGGAGATCAAGGACTCCATCCCCTAAGGACACTGTGCAAAAGATGGACTCTTCTCCAAAGTTACCAGCTGTGGAGCCATCTAAGGCTGCTTCTCCTCCACCAAGCGTGCCTGAACAAGAAATTTTTAAGGAACATGATACTAGCGGAGAGGAAGAACCTTTCAAGGAAGGAGCACTCTTTGGTGAGGCAACTGAGCTCGAAGTGGAAGAGGTGGGAAAGCATCCTTCTCCTCTAGTACAATATGAAGATTCTTCGACAAGTAGCAAGGGTAATGGATCACCTGAAAAAGAAAGTATTCCTTTCAGAACCCCATCGCTGGTGCAAGAGGTGGAGGTTGAAGAAGGTGATCAAGGTGAACAGTTCCCTGAAAAGGAAGAGGAGAAAACAACAGAACAACAAGAAGAAGCAAAAACAGAGGAAATCCGGGTAGAACCTGTTGTCCCGGATTGGCTCGAAAAGGAGATCACAAGAAAGAAACAGGTAGTTGTTGAGGACACTCCTTTGGATTGGGATGAGATGCTATCTAAAATTGGAAAAGGTAAGAAGAAGAAGGCAGCTAAGGTAGTTTCAAGAATAGAAAGGGATGAAGTAAACAATAGAGTAATCCACATTGCCACCCCTGCTGCAGAAAAGACTAGAGAAGATGTCACTAGTACAGATTACAATGTGCAGAATTTCAACCTTGGACCAGCATCCATGGAGCAGGATATTGAGGAATATGAAGGGTCCAGTGCTGTAATAGTTGACAGGTTAAGGAAGGAGACTCAGACCAAGCATGAGCTGAGAAAGGAAAATGAGAGACTTAAGAAATGCTTGGAAGAGGTGATGAAACCTCTGCAATCTCTCCACCCTTCTTCCTCAGCTACTCCTGGCTTCTTACCCAAGGAAACCATCTCTGAAATTGAAAGGATGAAGGCCTTTGCTCAAACTGCAACAGATTGGTTGAAGTATGTGCAAGTAAGAGGAGACAGTACAATCAAGGAGATCCTGTTAGTTGGGAAGGATGCAGTCAGAGCTAAGGAATTGCTGGAATACGTGCTATCTCAGGATATGGAAGACATCGATCTTCTACTGCAGAAATCCAAAGTCATCATGGAATATGGTAATGATCAGTTGGTTGCAGATGGGATTCTTCCTTCCTCTAGACTTAGTGAACCTTGGGAATGGTTTGAGGCTCTACAGATTCGGCAGAAGGCCATGAGGAAGATTCAGAAGCGGAAGAAGCTGATAGATGGTGACTTAACCGGAGTATATGAGGGGTGCATTGCATTTTTTGAGGTTATGACTGGCAGGAGAAAGATTGCCCCTAAGTACCTAAGTCTGGAACAACTAAAGGAATGGTGGCATTATGTTTATGCTCCAGATTCTGAGAATGTTATAACAGGACACCAGCTAGATGATGCAGCAACTTATCTGGCAGTAATGGATAAGTATTAATCTCACAAAGACAATTGGAATAAGACTGTCAAGTAGTCAAAGGAGGAGATTGGCTCCATAGAATGTCGGCTTAGGATCTTTCCTTTGCCACCTGTCACCGAGCTAGATGGGGTGTTTTTGAAGGTTCAAGGATCGTTGGCCCAGAACAAAGATAAGAGAGGCGGCAATTAATTCCCTTTTGAGATTTGTGCTTCCCTATTATTATAGGGCATGTATTGATCCGGGCTACATTGGGGACTGTGTCTAGGCCGACCTTGATGATGTATCGGCATTTAATGTGTGCCTTATTTGAAATTCCTAAGGTCGACTTGTTCTAGCTGGTTTAATTTTGTAAATGTTTGGCTAGGCCGACATTCTTTAGAATTTGCTATAAAGGCATTCCTGCCTCATTGTAAAGGCATTAGACATTAGATATTAGAGAAAAAGAGAAGAGATAATAGAGTTAAGTTAGAGAAAGGAGTTAGAGCAATTTTGTGAATTTCTTGAAGCAAGTATTGTAAACAAACAGTGGAATTGTTGCAGCATTTTGGTGATCTAATATAATTGAAGACATTGTGGTATTCCTGGTGAAATCTCTTGTGTTAGCTTATCTTGCATGGTTCCTGTTGTTTTATCTTTCACATTGCTTAAATATTTAGGGTTTAGTATTGAGAATTAGATTAGTTTGGTGAATGATGTTCATGATTTCATATTTGGAATGTTTGTAGCAATATCTGGCCTATACTCCTAGTAACTATCTGATTTTAGTAGGCTGGTAAAGTCAACCTTGACCATATATTTACATGTGCTTAAGTTCGATTATGGATGAATGTCTATGATTTGAAAATCTATATACCGTAGAAGATTGCACCATTCTTGTGATATTGCATTGTGGGTTGATCAAGGATTGGTTATTTGAGATTGGTCCATTCCAGATATCTGTTATTTGCATTGTTCATTCTAAGAATAGTTTAGATCTTGTCATATTCCTGCACCCCTATCTTTTTCTATTTCTTTATCACCCGGTTAGATTTAGGATTTGAGATCATCATATTGTATAATCTGATAAATTGGAAAGGTACAGTTTGCTTGTAGTAAGGTCCGATTGTGATTACCAGCATTTCACATATTATATGAGTTGTTTATGCATTGTCATGTCCTGACACCCGAGAGACCTTGGGATGATTTTCAGCAATTCATTGTTGAAGATTATCTTTCAAGAGAGATAGAATATCATTTTCTGTCTAAGTTGTTGCTGTGTAGAAAACACCATCAACACTCCCAACCCTTAGAAAGGGTTTTGACGCATCTCATGGATATTGAGGAACACATTCATTGGTATAGAACATCCACACCAGTTGATTGATGACTTTCATCGCAACCACAATTATTTGTATAGCGGACCGAAATGAAAGTATTGCTTGGGTCATTCCCTCTCACAAATCGAAAGGCAGGCCCTCTAAGGGTAACAAAAGCGAGACAAGTATATTGCTTTTAATCTCCAAGATCACATGAAACGCAAGGAGAGAGCAGACACAACACCTTTTTCTCACACTCGTGTGGTGTTCATTAACCTTAATAAGTCAAAATGTTTGGTTCATAATGCAAGTGTTAAGAGATTTTTTTGATAATCAAGGTCACTAAAATGGTGCGAGAGAAGAGCATACACACCTTTACAACAAAACGCAAGACCACAAGACAAAGAATAAATGATTTATTTTAAACCCTCAAAGCAATATGTGAAAGACGACACTTGATACAAAGTTGTCAATTTTAAAACTAATGAGTGATTATGCAAGGTCAATTTTAGACCGAATGAGTGTAGTATGCAAGTTGTAAATTTTATCCCAAATGAGTGAATATGAAAGTCAATTTAACCCAATGAGTGTAATTAAACAAAATTTGTAAAATGAGACAAGACAACAAGTTAGCAAAATCAAATGAAAATTCCTCCTTTCCACTTGTGCCACACACTACAAAGCAGATATTAGTACCAAAAAATTCCTAAGCTACCAAATGCAAGAAAATAGAATTAAGAAATCTTAAGAAAATTAATGATTCTAGAAAATAGGTGATTGCATCACTGTAACTGGCACTTGTGACTCACTAGCTCTAATAGATGTGGCTCATAAATTATTGACTATGGCTTTCAAGATGGTGACTACATCACAGAGGTGTGGTAAAGTTTGAAGTAGTTGTCATTCATTCCCCTAAACAGTTGCAATGAACGGACTTGTAGCTGCAAAACACAATAAAATGAACAATTTTGACCAAACTGATATGATAATGATGTTAACTTGTAAATCCTGAAACCAAAAACTTGAAATAGAAAGAAAATATAAAAATGGATGCAAACTAAAGATGCAATGGTGTTCCAAACAATTGCAGTGATGCCCCAAGCAGATGTGTCACAGAAAACTGTAGCTGCAAAACACAAAAGGGACAAGAAAATTTGACTAAACCAAAAACCAATATGACACTAAACTAATGTTAGATGATGTAAATCAAAACCAATAATTGTGAATAAACTAGAAATCCAAAAATAAAAGCAGCCCTAATGATATTCCTTATCCTAAAGCAATTGTGGCTTTTTGAGATGTTAGTTGCATCACATTGTCTTTTGGTAATTGTGATGTTTTAGCTGGTAGTTGTTGTTGGCATATGGCTTCTAGTGTTTTCATTGATGGAAACTAAAGTCATTTCCATGGTCTACAGATCAGTATATAGTCATATCGGCAGATAAAGTGAAATATTGTGTGTTACCGATAGAACATTTGAAGAACAGGGTATCCGGTCAGTTAGTTAATCTGTCTACTTCATCGGATCATCGTTTTGAGTTGTGGATCCCTAAAATTTCTTGTTGAGAATGTATGTTATCTTATTACTGAATTTTGTGGTGTTGCATTAGTTGTTGTACGAACTTGGAGGTCTGGTAGGATGTTTTCTATCTATTTGCTCACTATAGCCAACTCAGTGAATGTGGAGCGTTATGGATGTGTAAAGTGAAATTATTTAAAATATTTTTATGTTCAAATATTTAATTATGGGTCCCAGCTATAGTCTAGCTGACTTGTATGGGTGTGCATCAATTTTTTTCATGATTTGGACCGACAGTTGATAATATTTCCAAGTTTTATTAAGGCCGACCTATAGCGACTTGATTTCTAGATGTGGATATATATATGAGATTCAATATATCATTTGTATTGTGAAGAAAGAAGTGTGGCGGTATGTTGCGATCATCAAGAAGATCAATTAGGCGATTATGCACAGTTTCACTTGTGCATTAAGATTTTTGCAGAGCGAGTTGTGCAGAGTAGAGCATAATTGTTGAATCAGTCAGAAGGATAGAAGATTATCTACAAAGCTTAACTGAAACTGTAATCAGGCATTGTAGATGTTGTTTCATCAGTTCACTTTTTGGATCCATTCCAAATCATTGTAGGGAAATGAGCCCATCCATTTTGAGCGGTGAGCTCTAGGAAATGAGCCTGAATGCAAGTGCATTCTAATTTTGTACTTTTCATTTTGGGTATACACATATTCTATTGTGGATTGGCCATTCACCGTGGTTTTCCCTTAACAAGGTTTCCACATAAAAATTATGGTGTTATGGGGTTGTGATTTTTTTCTTTCTGTTGATGCATGTTTCTTTTGTTGAATGGTTAAGTTAAATGACAGTATAATAAAATTGATTTTTTGCACAACACTGATTGAACCCCCCTCTCAGTGTTGCTTGTTTCCAACAGTTGTGTCGCGGACTTGAAAAACTAAACATTTCAAAAAAATTTGCAGAATCTTATTATTTTCACATCGGGTTCACCAATGTAATCTAGGTTAAAATTCTAGGTTAATGTAAAATAGCATAAAACTAACCCTAAACAACAATAGAGCACAAATAAGCATAAAAACATGAAATATAAAACAATATCACCATAAAGTCTTCATGCCATCATTGCTTCACCTCCATTTCTCTTCTCCATTTTGCTTGAATGTACTTGATGCCCTCATATTTGAGTATGCACTAATAAGCCTATGACAATGACTAGCAAAATATTGAAGATAGTTGTCTCACACTAGCAAAATGTACTTGCATATGGACTAGATTCATCAAAATTACAAGGCTAGGGTCTTTTATAGAAAAGACAAATTTGAATGGGTTGAGATTGAATGTCAATAAGATGTGTCAATCAATAGCCAAGAATGAAATTTGTAGTATTAAATAGGGTTAGGGAAAAATTAGGGTACAAATAATGATGAATGGCTAAGATTGAATTATAAAATAATTCAATCAAGGGTAGAAATTAAATGAGATGCCAAGAGATAATATTGACACGGACAATGAGGATGGCACAAAAAAAGAGGTTGTAGGAGGACTTCAAATAAATATAGAATTATTTGTTTGGAGAGGAAAATGAATAATTAAATAACAAAAGTATTATTTAATTATAGAGGACATGTGACAGGTTGATTTTTTGATTAAATAATAATTTAATTCAAAATAGAAAGGAAGATGACAACTAATTAAATCAATTATATTTAATTTAAATGCTAGAAAAGGCTTAGTGAATAATTAAGATAATTATTTAATTATAGTTGAAAGTGGTAAATAATTAAATAAATTTAAAATTTATTTAATTATAGAGGAAATAGACTATTCGTGACATAATTAAATAAAGAGTATTTATTTAATTAATCAAAGGGGAAATAAAAGATAGCCATGAGTTAATTAAATATTTAAAATTATTTAATTAATAGAAAACAAATGGCATTTTTAATTATTAGGAATGAGGGGAGAATTGATGAATAAATAAAGTTTGCAAACCTAGGACAATTTTCAATGTCTACAATAGCAATTAGATACAACAGTCCTCCAATCATTGATCTCTACTTGCTCTAATCATCCTTAGGAGATTATTCATTCTTACTTAGTTTGTAACCAATAACCATAGGAGTACGTACCGCTTAGAGTCTTCCATCCCAAACTTCTTCAACAATTGAAGTCCAAGGAGGAAATTTATCTCCCCAAACATAGACATCTCAAACTCTTTCTACATTTTTTCTACAAATCTCTTGAACACTACTTCATTACCTCCAAAGATCATGTCATCAACATACACAACCACAATCAATATTTGATCTTTTTCAACTTTGAAATGAAGATTACTATCTATGATATCTTTATTGAATCCTTACTACAATAAGTACCTATACAATCTTGCATACTAAGCTCTGGGAGCTTTCTTGAGTCCATATAATGGCTTCTTCAATCTACATACCATATTAGGATTATCTGATAACTAAAATCCTTATGTTTGTTCAATATAAACCTCTTCTTCCAATTCACCATTCAAGAATGCATACTTCACATCCATCTATTAGACTTTGAAATCCTTATGTGTTGCAAAAGCCAAAAACATCCTAATAGCTTCCATTCTTGCCACTGGAGCAAATGTCTCCTCAAAATCTATTCCTTCCACTTGTGAGTAGCCTTTACACATAAGTCTTGCCTCATGTCTTACCACTTCTCCACTCTCATTCAGCTTGTTTTGAAATACCCACTTAGTTCCAAACATATTTTTGTTTCTTGATCTTGGGACAAGTTCCCAAGTTTGATTCTTCTCAATTTGCATCAATTATTCCTCCATAGCCTTGATCAAATATTCATCTTTTCATGCTACAATCACTATTTTAGGTTCAACTTTAGAAAGTAAACATAGGTTTACATGTTCCTCTATCATAGCAGCCTTTCTTCTTGTCAACACACCTCTACTTTATCATCAATGATTTTATCTTCTAAATGATTCTTCTACACATAATTAGGGGTCTTAGGGATCTTTTCCAAACTTTCTTCCTCTTCCACATGCACTTTGTTTTCCTTAACTTCATCTTTCTTTTCTTCTCTTCAAGAGAACTCATCTGATTCATATCCATCTATCACTGAAATTTTATGTAAGTCTTCATCCACTTTGACACTTGCACTTTCAACAATTTTTTTTAGCCTCTTATTTTAGCACCGATAAGCCTTGCTTCTTATAGAATATCCAAGGAAGATTCCTTCATTAGATCTTGCATCAAATTTTTCAGAGCTTTCTTCACCTCTTTTGATATAGCATTCGCTTCCAAACACTTTGGTATAGCTTTCTTCCATACCACAACTCATAGGGAGTTTTTAAATTATTTGTCCTTGCTTGTGCTATGTTAAGCATGTAGACTATAGTATGAATTACTTCTCTCCAATAGACATTTGGTAGGTTTAATTCCTTCATCAATGTCCTTGTTACTTCCTAAATGGTCATATTCTTCCTTTCCAAAACTTCATTCTGCCGAGGAGTCCTAGGAGCTAACAAATGCATCTTTATTCCATGATTTTCACAAAAAAGTGTTAAACTCACTAGAGGTGAAATATCCACCTCTATTAGATCTCAAACAGTTGATTTTCACATCCATTTCATTCTCTACCATAGCTTTTAATGCCTTAAACTTATCTAAATCTTCTGATGTTTCTTTGAGAAAATTAACCCAATTCATTCTAGAGTAATCATCAATTAATAGCATGAAATACCTATCAGCTTGAAAACTTCTAATTCTTGTAGGTCCACAAAGATTTGTAGGCACCAAATCCAAAGGACCAATAGTAGATTATTCTTTGACTTTGAAACTTTTTCTATCTTGCTTCCCAATCCAACATTCCTTGCAGACAAGATTAATAGGCTTTGTAATCTTCAGAAAATATCTCACGGCTTGATTTGAACTAATCCTCACTAGGCTATCAAAATTGTTGTGACACATTCTTCTATGCCATAGCCAACTTTCACTAATTTGAGTCATAAAGTGTTGACCATTTTCACCCTTGAGTTGATAAACATTTTTATCTATCCGTCTTCATGTTGCAACCACATTTTTTTATCCTTTTTTGATCTCACAACTGTTGTCCTGAAACACAATATTATATCCTTTGCTACACATTTTTCCTACACTCAAAAGGTTATGTTGCAAACCCTTAACATAAAGAACATCATTTGTATTATGCTTGCCATCAAAATTGATTGAACCTTTTTCCACATATATTAGCAGATGTATCATCACCAAACTTAACTAAACCACCTTCAAACTTCTCAAGCTTAACAAACTTACTCTTATCCCCTGTCATGTGAATTGAGAATCCACTATCAATGATCTAGTTGTTCTTCTCTTCTCTAGCATGAAAAGAAGTCACCATTTCTCCTTCAATGTTATGACCTACTTCCAGAGCACTTTCCTTCATACATCTCTTAGAGTTATCATAATTAGTTCTAACATTTAGAACCATGAACAAGCATTCAACATCTAGATAATCAAATTCATCATCAAATATACTAGCATATTCTCTAGCATAATAACTTTTCTTAATTGATTTACCTATATTCTCCTTAGGTCTATCTCTTGAAGCTTTAACAGGACATCTTGAAGAATAGTGACCAATATTGGGTGAATCAATTGTACATTAAAACATCAAAACCCTCATTAACATTTAGATTTGCAATAGTCCTTAAACCCTTAACAACCATTAAACCCTTATCATGCATTAGCAAAATATAAACATGAGAAACAGTAATGCAAACACATCCAAACACATGAGAACACCAGATTTATGTGGAAAAACCAAGAAGGGAAAAACTATGGTGAGGATTAGCTCACAATATAAAGTAATTGCAACACTGAATACAATAGGCTCACTACTAGAGGGCTCACTACCCAAAAGAAAAGAAGGGTTCACTGCCAAATTAGAAAGAAGAAGAAAGAAGAATATTACAATGATAAATCCATCTCAAAGCAATAGAAAGATCCACCACATCATCACCAGTACATTTGCAACCTCTTTAAAGAATGTAGACACCTTCTGCTCATTGCTTCCAGTAGTCTTAGGCATTAAATCTCATAATTCATTTTTCACTTTCGCACTTCACATCATAACACTTTGCACCACACACTTCACTCATCAAATCATCACATATATACTGTCTTCAACCTTGAAAACAATTCACAAGGTTGGATATGCACCTCAAACATGCAAATTCAAATTAGTTCGACACCCAAAACATTCCCACGATGGAAAGGAATGAAGGCGGACCACAACACACCTTAACTCAAACCTATATCCACATAAACACACCATTCCATGCTTCCACAAACACCAAATCATGTCCATAGTTAGTGTAAACACACAAGGTTGGTTGAACCTATGTTAACACCATTAAACAATTAAGTATATGCTTTTGTTTATCCAAAGATGACTTGTGGACCACACACATCACTTTAACATAATCTGGGATATTGCATCAACACCTTGAAATCCAACCACTCCACAACATCATACACCAGAAGAACATATTCATTCTATGCAACCAGCTAACCTTCCACATACTACAACATTTGAATCCACTCTTGTGGAGCACCAAAACGCAAACAACTCAAACTGAAGATAGATATGAGCAATATAAGAGCACCCTCATATCTGTAAGATCGTAAACTAAATTGCAAAGAAATATGGAGAAAAATCATTTCTCCTAGACAATATTGCTTTTATAGTTCACACACTAGTGAACATGAGTTTCTCTACACAATGATCTAGAACTTGAAACTCTAAGATATAACACTTCTAAACAAATCTAATCAACATATCTGAACCACACAGACAGATCTTCAACCATGAAGAACTACAGAAAAAAAAACTAAACACCACTTTGTCACATTGAACACTCTTCACCACACAGTTTCCTCTTTTATTCAAATTTTCTCAAAAGCACTTGGAAACCAAGCACCGCAAACTCAAACTCATCATCTAGAACACTTTCTACAACATCTCAACCACACAAGAGGTTGAACATCACCAATCACCAATACATACTCATCAAAGCAACACTAGAGGTTGACATCAATGATACTACTAATGACAACATAATGTAACCAATCAAAGCATCTCCATAGACTTCCAATAATCTCCCCATAAACCTATTGACATCAATGCAACAACAAAATATATGTTGACATCAACGACAACACAAAATTCCAACAACCATTGCATACATTAAATACCTATATGAGTAGCATATGACATGTTAGACATATCTTCTAAGTCATCATCAGATTTGGGACACAAATATAAAGTACAATTTTATTGCCGAGTGGTAAAGGAACTCTCACTAGCTTACAATCCTACATGTTAAGTTTGTGCAAAATATTGTTCACATACTTTGTGACAATCAAAGATTTCAATTATTTTGATATCTTTTGATTTTGATTCCCAATATGCACCTTGCTACTCTCAAATCCTTCATCCCAAATGCACATAAAATTTGAGCTTTCAGCTCACTAATCACACCCTTTGTGTTACCTAAAAACATCCACATACAAGGCAACAATTAGTAACTAACCATCAATACATCTAAAGTAAACATAGTGATTTCTTCACTTCTCACAAAACTCAATTCAACATAAAAGAATCAAACTTTTGATATCACATTCGGGGTAATTGTTTTAAGTCATAAAGATATCATTAAACCAAATTTTTTTTCCCTTTTAACTCAAAACCTTTATATTGTTGCATATGTTTTTATTTTTTTTAGATCTCCATGTAAAAATGCACTCTTAACATCCATTTTCTCAATTTCAAAATCATAAGTAGCGGTTATGGATAAAACAAATCGAGAAATTTTCACCAAAATAAACTCCCTCTCTCTAGGAGTAGCCCTTGGCTATTAGCCTTGCCTTGCACTTTTCCAATGAACCATTTGCTCCAAATTTATTTTTGTAGACCCACTTACATCCAATGGCTTTCAATCTTTTGGGAAAACAAACAAAATCCCAAGTATCACAAGAGTCTAAAGCCTTAATCTCCTCTTGCATGGCTAGTTGTCAAGACTCACTATAATCTTCAAGAATAGATTCATGTAAGATCTTGGTTCTTTGGTATTAATCAAGAAAGCAAATACACAATAGAAATCTAGTGGGCTATACCTGTCAACTAGATTATGTCATCTTGTGAATCTTCTCAAAGGTGGAGTAAGGGATTATTCCTCTTATTCTTTTGTAATCACAATCTTTTTCTTTAGAACTTTCACTTGAACCCTCTTATTCTTCTTCATCCTCAAATCCATCATTTTGTTATTTTTCCTCTTATTCTTTTGTAATCACAATCTTATTCTTTAGAACTTTCATTTGAACCCTCTTATTCTTCTTCATCCTCAAATCCATCATTTTGTTATTTTTTCTCTTATTCTTTTGTAATCACAATCTTCTTCTTTAGAACTTTCACTTGAACTCTCTTCTTCTTCCACAAATCTATCATTTTGTTACTCTTGATGTGCATCTTCTTATTTTAAATCAAAATGTTATGTTTTTCCTTTTTTTCTTTTAGTTATACAAGATCATAAATAGTTGTAGGTTCCCTAAAAATCGCATCTCTAGAGTAGATAACTTTCTTGATTAGAGGATTTCAAAGCTTATAACCTTTAGCATTCTCACCATATCCATTGAAGATACATTTTTGTACTTTTGGATCCAACTTGGAATGTTTTTTTTTAAGCACATGAACAAAATTCTCACAACCAAAAATCCCTTAAATATGAAATAGAAGGTTTCTTACTTGTCCACACTTCATAAGTTGTTGAAACAAGAGTTTTACAAGGAAATCTATTTATCAAGTAACAAGCAATATGCACAACGTATGTCCAACTGTGTATCACTTAACATACTTTTGGATCTTTCTATAATAGTTTGATTCATCATTTTTGCAACAACATTATTTTGTGGTGTATGTAGAGTTGCTTTTTGTCTTATGATACATACATACTTCCAAAACTCATCAAATTTCTTAAAGCAATATTCCCCTCCATTCTCAAGTCATAATAATTTTATTTTAAGTCTTGATTGGTTTTCTACTAAGACTTTAAAATCCTTTAACTTAATGAAAACTTCATATTTATGTCTCATAAAGTAAATCCATGTAAATCTGAAAAAAAACTATCAATGAAGATAACGGAATAATGAGATTTTCTAATTGAATCATTATCTATGGGACCAAACACATTCGTATGTATAATTTCTAATTTATTTTTTGCTTTGTTGCTTCTTAAAAGAAATGATGCTTTTTTTTGTTTACCAAACACATAATGCTCACAAAAATCAAAGTGCTCATCAAAATCCAACAACTTCCTTTTTATAATAGTTTTCAAAACATTTTCAACATGACCCAGTCTATGGTACCACATCATACATGTATTTTCAACTTTCTCTGTCACATAGTTGGATTTACAAACAATAGTGGCATCAAGTCTAAATAGAGTTTTCATTATTATTCCTCTCACTACCACCATGCTTCCTCTCACCAATCTGCAACCATGCTTGGTAAATGTTACATGCATTCTTGAATCATTCAACTTTGAAACAAAATAAAATTTCTAGCCAATCCAAAAATATCTAAAACATTAAGGAGAATTTTAATCCTTCCATCATAGAAACACAATTTTGTCTTTCACCATCCAAAAATTAGGTATGCAATGTTGTCCCTAAGGTAGACATTACCTCCATCAAATTTTTCATGTGGACAACCATTCCTTATGAGGAGGCATGTGATAAGAGCATTTTGAATGAACCAACCAATGTTTGTTATATATAATTACATGCAAAAAATAAAACCTCATCATTTGCATCGGTAAAATTTTTTGTAGAGTAATTCAACTATTTACTTTTGATTATTAGTCGATAGGCTACATATAGTGTGAGATTTGAACCTAAAACAAGTCTAATTCAACTATTTATTTTTGTTTATTAGTCGATTGGCTACATATAGTGTGAGATTTGAGCCTGAAACAAGTCTAACGCCTGCAAACCACTGTTGAGTCATCAGAAAACAAGTTTTTGTTGTCATTTAATGGTAAACCAACTGCCATTTAATGGTAAAAGCCTCCAAAATCTCGCTTATCACTCAGATAAATATTGATTTTCCAACTAGATGGGAACATTTTATTTCCATTTGCAATGTTTTTGTCAATTTGATGACAACTTTCTTTTTTTATTTGCATTGCTTCATGTTTTATATCTATATGCAAATATTTCAAAATAGATAATACTTAATTTCTTCAAATTTATATCTAGATTTGCCTAAGTTTATTTTATTCCATTATTTATCACTTATTATTAATTGTTTAATCTAACCACATACAACTAGAATTTGCAGCACATGGCATCCACACATGCATGCATAAACACATACTCTCTAACATATTAACATACATATGGTTTTCTATTCATGTAATCCTTGAAACTCCTTTAAGTGCAAGTGCTAGTATATTAGATAATATAATTATTATATACTTAGATTATATTATATTATATCATATGATATATTATATAATATAATATAGTATAGTATAGTATAGTATATAATAAATATTGATTTTCCAACTAGATGGGAACATTTTATTTCCATTTGCAATGTTTTTTGTCAATTTGATGACAACTTTCTATTTTTTATTTGCATTGCTTTATGTTTTATATCTATATGCAAATATTTCAAAATAGATAATACTTAATTTCTTCAAATTTATATCTAGATTTGCCTAAGTTTATTTTATTCCATTATTTATCACTTATTATTAATTGTTTAATCTAACCACATACAACTAGAATTTGCAGCACATGGCATCCACACGTGCATGCATAAACACATACTCTCTAACATATTAACATACATATGGTTTTCTATTCGCGTAATCCTTGAAACTCCTTTAAGTGCAAGTGCTAGTATATTAGATAATATAATTATTATATACTTAGATTATATTATATTATATCATATATATCATATAATATATTATATAATATAATATAGTATAGTATAGTATATAAAATATTATATTATATATGATATAATATAATATAATCTAAGTATATAATAATTATATTATCTAATATACTAGCACTTGCACTTAAAGGAGTTTCAAGGATTACGCGAATAGAAAACCATATGTATGTTAATATGTTAGAGAGTATGTGTTTATGCATGCATGTGTGGATGCCATGTGCTGCAAATTCTAGTTGTATGTGGTTAGATTAAACAATTAATAATAAGTGATAAATAATGGAATAAAATAAACTTAGGCAAATCTAGATATAAATTTGAAGAAATTAAGTATTATCTATTTTGAAATATTTGCATACAAATATAAAACATAAGGCAATACAAATAAAAAAAGAAAGTTGTCATCAAATTGACAAAAAACATTGCAAATGGAAATAAAATGTTCCTGTATACACCTAAAAATGGTCACATCACAATAGTCTGGTAATTAATTAAATATTTTAAATATTTAATTAAATCTCTGAATTCGATCTACGTATAAATAAATCTAAATAATTTATTTATATTGCTCATTCTTTCATTTCGATTAAATAAATAAGTTTATTTAATCACTTTTCTTATCCATTTCTTAATTAATTAAATAAACATTATGATTTATTTATATTAATTATCATATAATCTTGGCTTGAATATTTTGACAAATAAAGATTAAATATTCTCTCTTTAATTAAATTCCTCTAATATCCATTCACAATTAAAACATCTCAAAATATTTAATTAAATTCTAATATCCATTCACAATTAAATATCCCAAAACATGAATTAAATTCTAAATGATTTTGCAATTAAATATCCCAAAATATTTAATTAAATTTTCTAAAGTCCATTCACAATTAAATTCCAAAATATTTAATGAAATTTAAATTCCATTTGCAATTAAATATTTCAAATATTTAATTAAATTCTTCTAAAGTTACATCATAATTAAATATTCCAAATATTTAATTAAATCTTCTATAGTCCTAAAATCAAAATCAACTCACATAAATGAAATTAAATTAAATTTATTTAATTTGAGGATTATCTTCAACAACCGTGAACCAAACGACCAAAACAGAAAAATTAAATTCTTCTGTTCTCGTGCAGGCTTGTTCCCGTGGGTTGAAGACAAGGCTCCATTCTCTTCTCCAACCTCCCAATACTATCTTCTTCAGGCTCATGATTTGCTTGAGTCACAGCCAGACAGGGAAGAAGCTTCTTCCTCAATGGCATCAGAACGAGATGCAAAGGAAAGTGTTTATCCTATATGTTGGGTGTACCGCTGATACGATAAGGCGATGCGGGTCGACAGGGTCGGTGAATTGATGATATGATATGACATGAATGACTGGCGTTACGATGTTGAATGTTACGAATACCAGGCCATGCTACGCAAATTGGCCAGTTTTCCTGCATGAAAGCTTTGTACCAAAGACCTAAGGTCCTTTATAGCTTTTGCAAGCAAGATCCCCGGCTAGCAAAGATCAATGGCTGTGAGATTAATAATTTGGTAGATCGAATGGTTTTACTTTTGGATCAAGAATTAATTTGGGGATTATCTTCAACAACCGTGAAACAAACTTCCAAAATAGAAAAATTAATTTCTCTGTTCCTGTGCAAGCTTGTTCCCGTGGGTTGAAGACAAGGCTCCATTCTTCTCTCCAACCCCCAACATTCTCCATCTTCTTCTCAACCTCTCCATCTCTCACCATTCAAATCTACTAGACAATCTCACAGCGATTGATCTTTGCCAGCCAAGATTTTGCCTACAAAAAGCTATAAAAGGACTATCGGGTCTTTGAAATCACAGAGAAGCTTTCATATAGGAAAATTATAGCCAATTTGCAATAGCATAGCCTTCTAGTATTCATAGCTTTCTAGCATCATAGCATAGCATAGAATCATTCCATATCATGGCCTATTCACCTCATATCATAGCATCCATAATTCACAGCCCCTGTGCATAAATCTACAGCCTCTGTGCATATCCGTATCAGCATTTTCACTCCACCAACATATAGGATAGAGAAGCACTTTCCTTTGCATACTCGTTCTGCAGGTTGCCATTTGGAGAAGCTTTGCTTACACAATCTAAGAGCAACAGCTTCAAACAAATCCCTGGAGATAGAGGAAAATGGAACGGCTCTGAAGAAGCTCTGTTTGTTTCATTTGAATTCAATTTATTTAGCTTTCTTTAGTTTAATGTTTCATTTGTGTGTTTTTATTGTTTTACTTTGATACTAACATATTTCAGAGATTTGAACAAATCTTGTCCCAAAGACAACTTTCCTTTGCCAAACATAGATATGATTGTTGATTTAACTGCTGGCCATGCAATGTATTCATTAATGGATGGATTTTTCAGGATACAACCAGATAAAGATTGCACCAGAGGATCAAGATAAAACAACGTTCACATGCCCTTGGGGTACCTATTGCTGGAACGTAATGCCATTTGGGTTAAAGAATGTAGGAGCCACTTATCAAAGAGCAATGACAACCATTTTTCATGACATGATGCACACATTCATGGAAGACTATGTGGATGACTTATTGGCCAAATCTCACACAAGAGAAGGACATCTAGAAATCTTGTCAAAAATCTTTATCAGAATGGAGAACTTCAATGTTCGACTCAATCCAAAGAAATGTGTCTTCGGCGTTACATCTGGAAAACTCCTAAGATACATTGTTTCAGAAAAGGGCATAGAGGTTAATCCAGAAAAAGTACAAGCTATAATGGACATGCTACCACCATGAAATATCAGTCAGCTTCGATCATTGCAAGGATGACTACAGTCCATAAGGAGGTTTATAGCTCAACTCGCAGACAAAAGCTTACTATTTACACATTTATTGCATAAAAATGTTCCATTTAAATGGGAAGAAAAATGTGAAGCAGCATTCAATCAGATCAAGCAATATCTTATGAACCCACCAGTTTTAATTCCACCCGTTCCAGGAAAGCAACTTATACTCTATATTTCAGCAACAAAAGTATCCTTGGGAGCATTACTAGCACAAGAGGATTCTACAGGTAAAGAAAGGGCCATATACTATATCAGCAGAACTTTAACAAGTCATGAATTAAACTACACTTTCATTGAAAAATCTTGCCTCGTAGTGGTGTTTGCTTCTCAAAATTTGAGACACTATATGTTGGCTCATACTATTAAGCTGGTAACCAAGATTGATCCGCTAAAATACCTTTTAAGCAGAGCTACTTTAATAGGAAGACTTGCAAAATGGGTAATGATCTTAAGTGAGTTTGACATTCACTATGTAGATCAAAAAGCTATTAAAGGATAGGTCATCGCAGATCAGTTGGCCGAAGCACCTTTACAATAAGAAAATCCAATGCACATTGAGTTTCCTGATGCAGACGTCTTCACAGCAATAATTAAGAACTCATGGACATTGTACTTTGATGGATCTTATACACAACATGGCTCGGGGGCAGGGATTCTTTTTGTCACACCTGAAGGACATACCATTCCACAATCATATCGGTTGATGTTTCCTTGCACAAATAACATAGTTGAATATGAGGCATTGCTCATAGGGATAAAGATAGCCTTGGAATGGCGGATTACAGAGCTCTAGGTCTACGGTGATTCACAACTTGTCATTAATCAAATTAATGATGATTATCAAACTAAAGATGATAAGTTGCTACCTTACAAGAACATAGTGGATGCTTTTAAAAAGTATTTTGTGTCAATCAAGTTTTCACAAATTCCAAGGATTGATAATAAAGCTGCAGATGCAATGGCTACAATTGAGATCCAAGTCATATGTCATTTAACCGGTTCTGATTCAACTTTATATGGCAAGACTTATACCTATTTGAAAGATAACATCTTACCTCCAGACTTATCTCAAAACCAAAAAAAGGAATTTCATACGCCAATCATCTCGTTATACTTTGATCGCAGATATCCTTTACCAATGTGGTCTTGATGGTATGCTACTTCGATGTCTTGAACGTGATGAATCTAAAAAAGCCTTACAAGAAGTTCATGGTGGTATTTGTGGAACTCATTCAAGTGGTTTAACCTTAGCCAAGAAACTTGTCAGAATGGGATATTATTGGCCTACCATGGAGAAAGAATCTTTTACTTTTGTCAAGAAGTGTTCTAAATGCCAGATCCACAGGAATCTTATTCATGCACCTGCACAGGAACTACAACCTTTCACTCTGACATGGCCTTTTTCTCAGTGGGGACTAGATCTTGTTGGAAAAATTCATCCTTCATCATCAAATGGGCATAAATTCATTATCATAGCTACAGAGTATTTTACAAAATGGATCAAAGTTGTTCCTTTGACGACTGTGACCGGTAAACAAATCTCTTCATTCATCTTGAATTACATCATTTGTAGATATGGAATTCCTAATTCTATCATTACTGATAATGGGAGGCCTTTCAAGAATCAGGATGTGGATGAACTTTGTGAGAGATTTCACATTCAACACAGGTTCTCTACATTGTATTATCGACAAGGTAATGGTCAAGCAGAAGCTTCCAACAAAACAATCTTGAAGATTTTGAAGAAGACAGTAAATGATGTCGGTCGTGATTGGCATGTCCAATTAAATCTAGCTTTGTGGGCATACAGAGCCAGCATTCGCACACCAACAGGAGCTACACCATATGCCTCGGTCTATGGAGCAGAAGCGATCTTACCACTAGAGGTTGAAATACCTTCGCTTAGGGTCTCACTCAAGGGATTGATAAATGATGAAGACTATAGAGTATCTCATCTACAAGAGTTAGAACTGTTAGATGAAAGACGCCAACATGCAGCTACCATTTGAAGGGTTATCAACAAGTTATGTCCGTAGCTATAATCACAAGTTAAATCACAGAAATTTCAAGTAGGTGACTTAGTCTTGAAAGAAAATCCACACAATCAGCAAGACAGAAAAGAAAGGAAAATTTGAACCAAATTGGCTTGGTCCATTTTCATCATTGCAGCATATGGTTCTGGTGCATATCAGTTATCTACATCAGAAGGGGACCTATTTGAAGAGCCGATCAAAGCATTCATTTGAAGAAATTCTATGTCCAATCAAATCTGAAAAATCATAAAAATCAAAAAAAGTCCTGAAAAAATCATATAAATTATAAAAAGTCCTGAAAAAATCCAAAAAATCAGAAAAAAAAAGTCCTGAAAAAATCAAAAACATCAAAAAAATCCTGAAAAAAGTGCAATAAAAACAAGTGGTGAAAACCTGGCAAACAGGCGCTACTTGTGATCAAAATAGGCTCCTCCATCTATTAGCTTATGTCTTGCATTCACTTTTGGCATCATCCATTCATATCTATCATTTGTACACATCTTTTATATCCATATCATATGACAGGAATCCTTGTGTTTGATCATGGCTTGATGAAATTTGTACATATCCATAATATTCAGGTTGTGTTTACACTGGGGGAAAAAGCACACACTAAACAAGAGGAGGGCAACAAGCTTTTTGAACATCATAAACAGACACAAGACGGTTTGCCAAAATGCAACGAACATTGCCGTATCAAATCAATCACAACATGCTTATTCAATGCCATTGAAATCAAAACAACATGATCCAAAACAAACATCAAAACAAAAACATCAATGTTGATAACCAACTTGGATGATCTTAATCTGAATAATGTTTGAAATATTTTAGGCAAGATTTGAATGGTTGTTTGATTTTCTATCATATCTTTGGATCAATTCAATGATGTACTGAACTAAAAAAGCAAGGAAGGAGTATGATTTTTCTTTGTCTGTTGTTTGTGAGAAAATCATTAGTACTATGCAAATTGGTCGCGAGACATTCTCTACTAAGTATCATTGATGACATTTCAGAATTTGCATAGGAAATGGGTTAACTCTTGTCTGTTTATGCAAGCGATACTCAGGTCATCTCGGTTCAATTATACCTAGATGCTTGTATTATCTTGCTATATCAAAAATCATGAAAGCAATACTCAAGTCATCACTGGTGCTAACATACCCTTTGATGCTTTTATTAGTTTTCAACATTTCAATGCTCTATGATGTCACAAAAAGCACACATAAGCTCTCCAAATGGCAATATTGTACGAATATCCTGCATGGTTAGTATAGATTGCATTCATTTTCAAATTTGCATTTTGCATTTATGGATTCTTTCAAAAGCTGGCAAAGTATCAAATGTTTCATGTCTTCCCAATAAAATGACTGAGTACATTTTGACATTCACAAAAACATCATTTCATACATTTTTCATACATTTTTGCATCGAAAAATCATACAAAACAAAGCATACATCATAATCAAAACATTTATAAGCATTCATAAATTGTATTATCCATCATATTCATATAATCGTTCATTAATAGATTTCACTCATTTTATAAATCATGCATACATATACATCATAAGCATAAAAATTGAGAAACCATCATATCATAAAACATCATGCATATATAGAAAATCGAACCATTCATCATAAATCATCGCTGCATTTCATATATCTCGAAAATGAATGTCAAAATGTACAAGGATGTCAACTATACATGATATAACATCATCAAAAATGAGATCATCTCAGGGTGTATACAAATGTCTAAAAAGAGTATCACAAAAACATCATGTACAATGCACTAGGCAGTGCTATCCTCTAATGGAGCTGGTCTAGGACCTGTCCCACCTGCACCTGATGGACGTATCCCACCTACACCTGATGGACCTGCTCCACCTGTCCCTGCTGGCCCTCCTGGAGGTAATGGCTGTGTCACACCCCTGCTAGTGGTCCGAGAGTGACTATGAGTAGACCGTGACTGTGTATAACTCTCCCTCCGCTCACGTGGAACTACATCATGATACCTGGTCCTATAGAACTCGGCCCTCCCAGGTGGCTCTAGTCACCTCTCTCATCATGTCACTAGGCAAGGTACCTGCTACTACTCTCTATAGACTATCAGCCAAAGCGATGGCCTACTCACCCTGCTGTCTGGCTGTATCTCTCTCAACAGTAACTGTCGTCAACTGTCCCTAAAGCTGTGTAATCAAGACCTGTGCCTGTGCTAGCTAACTCTGTAAGCTCTACACTGTACTCTACAAAGAAGATATCTGACCCAACACCATTGGATCTACTGAAGTTGATGGATTTGTATGTCTCATCCGCGGTCCACCTCTACCACCTCTCCTCCTACCTTTATCACCACCCCTACCACTACCTCTCCTATCATCACCACCACCACCATCACCTCCACTCTCCTCATCATCATTATCTCCCCCTGACTCATCATCACTACCTCCACTCTCATTATCATCACCTCCCTCTGAATCATCATCCTCTAAAGTTGTCTCTCTCTTACATCTCTGACTGCCTCTCTGTGGTCTTTGTACAGCAACTGGAGCAATAGGCTCATCAGGATCAAACAATTGTGGTGCAGGATGCTCTAACACATACTGACTATACTCTGGCGTCGTCCCTGCGTCAAGGACATCAACTCAGTAATCCCACATCACAACTCCTAAACTAGTGAACTCTGCCACCGTTGCCTCATAAGAAATCTGTGGACCCCACATTGCAATCTCTGGCTGTCGTCGTGCATAAATAGCAGAACCCATAGGCATACCTTGAACCCGACCGTACTGTCGACATACTCGTCCAACAAGAAATCTCTCAATAATCCATGACGTACAGCCAATAAGATATCTGGACGTACAGACATAGGGCATCTCCCTCGCATCCTCTGGCCATGCCTCACAATCTACATATGGCCGCCAACATACTATATCAAGATCATCTAAGAGACGCTGCCAATGATCCAGTTTTCCCAGTCTCAGCTGAGCAATAATATCGCTATATCCCCATCTGTACGATCAACTGACAAGTCGTCATCCATGAGTCAATGGTCGCATAATGGAAAAGTGCTCCCATGCCCATATCTGTAATAACAAACACCCAACAGCAAAACTCCGGCCTCTACCGTATACAATATGATGTAACTCATCATACAAATGTGCAAGCATGCATGACCCCCATGCATACCATGTACCCTCCATCACCATCCTCTCCAGAACATGACCCCACCCAACTGTGAACCCCTTCGACCTGTGGTCGGGGCACAAAACACCTCTAATGAAACTTGCAAGTATAGATGGTAAGGGTGCATATGAATCTGCCATCTTGCCCCATGGGATGAAGTATCCAGCAATCTGATCATCTCTGAAAATCCTCCTCAAAGCATCAGTGCCTCCAGCCTCTTGGCTATCAAAGACCACTATCTTGCCCATCACTGGGATCCTCAAGATACAGTACACGTCCTCTGGAGTCACGGTAATCTCTCCGGTTGGTAAATGAAATGTGTTGGTATCACTATGCCACCACTCTGCAAGTGTTGTCAATAAAGCTCTGTTGAGGCGCACCTCAGGCATGTCAAGCAACAAAGTCAATCCACATGCCTTGATCACATCCTGATCTGACTGTAACAGCTATGGAATCAAGCTCCATGTCCTCGGGAATGTCTCCTGTGACTGCAAAACACCCAATCTCTCCTATTAACACATCATCATGACAAAGCAAAATCAATATCAAATCATCACGACTCATCAATCAAATCTGAATATCAATCAACTGCTTGTTTTTCATCATCATGGAAAACAAATAATCACAATCATGTTTGTTTTTAACAACCTTAGAAGCAAACATATCAATCACACTATTTGTTTTTCATCATCATGGAACGCAAATATATCACAATCATGTTTGTTTTTAACAACCCTAGAAGCAAACATATCAATCAACTGTTTGTTTTTCATTTTCATGAAAGCAAATTTATCAATATCCTGTTTGTTTTTAACAACTTTAGAAACAAACTTATCAATCTTATTTGTTTTTAACAACTTTAGAAATAAATTTATCAGCTATTATTTTTTTTCCAACAACTTTGGAAACAAATTTATCACTCACAACAACATCTAATCATGGGCGCTATGAAAATGGTCATGGGCGCTACAGAATTCATCAAGGGCGCAACAGAATCATAGGCGCTATGAAAATTATCATGGGCGCTACAAAAAACCTCATGGGCGCTACAGAATCATATGCGCTATGGAAATTATCAAGGGCGCTATGAAAACTCTCAAGGGCGCTAAAACACACTCTTTCACAATCAAAACATGGATAAACGTGCTCCGAACAGAAAATTTTCAAAAAGCAGAAGTTTAACAGGGTACATACCGTGGGTCCATAATGCGCCGGCCGCTGATGTCGTCGGATGCGCTCGAAACGGTGCTGGTGAATCGGAAGTGCCATCTTTCTCACTCTAGAGCTCAAAATTTACAATTTTTACTAGATTAAAATGGAAAATGACATTTTTAACCTATTTAAAAGCACAATTGGGGCATTTTAATGCATTTTATCACAGCAGGGGCAATTTTAGTCATCAATTTTTCATCTCACATCTTTTCAAGTCATTTTCTTCATATCATAAATTTCAAACAATAAATCGATATCTTTAAAATCATAAAAATAAAAATAAAATTCAAAAAAATCTAAAAAATCTAAATATTCAAAACATCACCAAAAATCAAACTCTTATCGATTCATCGTTTGAGGGGGCATATACCTATCAACATTCGACGGTCAACATTTGGGGAAATTTCAAAATTCTTTGAAGCAATGCGTAAAACACATCACTTCAAAGAGGGGCAAAATGTATACACCTAAAAATGGTCACATCACATAGTTTGGTAATTAATTAAATATTTTTAATATTTAATTAAATCTCTGAATTCAATCTGCGTATAAATAAATTAAATAATTTATTTATTTGTTCATTCTTTCATTTTGATTAAATAAATAAGTTTATTTAATCACTTTTCTTATTCATTTCTCAATTAATTAAATAAACATTACGATTTATTTATATTAATTATCATATAATCTTGGCTTGAATATTTTATTCAAATAAAGATTAAATATTCCTCTCTTCTAAATAATTCCTCTAATATCCATTCACAATTAAATATTCCAAAATATTTAATTAAAATCTTCTAATATCCATTCACAATTAAATATTCCAAAATATTTAATTAAAATCTTCTAATATCCATTTGCAATTAAATATTCCAAAATATTTAATTAAATTCTTCTAAAGTCCATTCACAATTAAATATTCCAAAATATTTAATTAAAATCTTCTAAATTCCATTTGCAATTAAATATTCCAAAATATTTAATTCTTCTAAAGTCTATTCACAATTAAATATTCCAAAATATTTAATTAAAATCTTTTAAATTCCATTTGCAATTAAATATTCCAAAATATTTAATTCTTCTAAAGTCCATTCACAATTAAATATTCCAAAATATTTAATTAAATCTTCTATAGTCTTAAAATCAAAAATCAAACTCACAAGAAATTAAATATATTTATTTATTTATTTATTTAATTTGGGGATTATCTTCAACAACCGTGAAACAAACTTCCAAAACAGAAAAAATAATTTCTCTGTTCTTGTGCAAGCTTGTTCCCGTGGGTTGAAGACAAGGCTTCATTCTTCTCTCCAACATCCCAACATTCTCCATCTTCTTCTCAACCTCTCCATCTCTCACCATTCAAATCTACCAGACAATCTCACAGCCATTGATCTTTGCCAGCTAGGATTTTGCCTACAAAAAGCTATAAAAGGACTGCCGAGTCTTTGAAATCACAAAGAAGCTTTCATATAGAAAAACTATAGCCAATTTGCAATAGCATAGCCTTCTAGTATTCATAGCATCCTAGCATCATAGCATAGCATAGAATCATTCCATATCATGGCCTATTCACCTCATATCATAGCCTTCATAATTCACAGCCCCTGTGCATAATCTACAGCCCCTGTGCATATCCGTATCAGCATTTTCACTCCACTAGCATATAGGATAGAGAAGCACTTTCCTTTGTACACTCATTCTACAGGTTGCCATTCGGAGAAGCTTTGCTTACACAATCTGAGAGTAGCAGCTTCAAACAAATCTCTGGAGATAGAGGAAGATGGAACGGCTCTGAAGAAGCTCTGTTTGTTTCCTTTGAATTCAATTTATTTAGCTTTCTTTAGTTTAATGTTTCATTTGTGTGTTTTTATTGTTTTACTTTGATACTAACATATTTACCACACCATGATGAAACATAAGAATTCTCGTTGCATGATATGGATATGATAGATATGTACATATCCATCATATTTAGCTTGTGTTTACACTGGGGGCATAAACACAGACTAAACAAGAGAGGGGCAACGAGCTTTCCGAACATCACAAACAGACACAAGACGGTTTACCAAAATGCAACAAACATTGCTGTATTAAATCAATCACAACATGCTTATTAAATGCCAATTGAAATCAAAACAACATGATCCAAAACGACCATCAAAACAAAAAACATCAATGTTGATAACCAACTTGGATGATCTTAATCTGAATAATGTTTGAAATATTTTAGGAAAGATTTGAATGGTTGGTTGATTTTCTATCATATCTCTGGAGCAATTCAATGATGTACTGAACTAGAAAAGCAAGGAAGGAGTATGGTTTTTCTTTGTCTGTTGTTTGTGAGCGAATCATTAGTACTATGCAAATTGGTCACGAGACATGCTCTACTAAGTATCATTGATGACATTTCAGAATTTGCATAAGAAATGGGTTAACTCTTGTCTATTTATGCAAGCAATACTCAGGTCATCTCGGTTCAATTATACCCAGATGCTTGTATTAACTTGCTATATCAAAATTCATGAAAGCAATACTCAGGTCATCACTGGTGCTAACATACACTTTGATGCTTGTATTAACTTTCAACATTTCAATGCTCTATGATGACACAAAAAGCACAAATAAGCTCTCAAAATGGCAATATTGTACAGATAACCTGCATGGTCAGTATAGATTGCATACATGTTAGAATCTGCATTTTGCATTTATAGATTTTCCCAAAAGTTGGCAAAGTATACAATGTCTCAATAAAATAAAAATCAAAGCTGGTCACATGAAAAACTATGAGGTGCTACCCCCAGATGTTGTTGGTCTCACACCACCTGCTCCTACATCAGAAGATCAAACCGTCAATAACATCAGAAGATCAGACCATCATTCAAATCAAAATGAATCATCAAATCAATCAAATCAATCCAATTGGAATACATCATTCGAC
Organism: Sequoia sempervirens; assembly: GCA_007258455.2. Lineage (NCBI taxonomy): Eukaryota > Viridiplantae > Streptophyta > Pinopsida > Cupressales > Cupressaceae > Sequoia > Sequoia sempervirens. The sequence continues at coordinate 426,765,677 of VDFB02193867.1, forward strand.
TATTTGTTTTCAACAACTTTGAAAGCAAATTTATCAAACTACGATTTGTCTTTCAACAACCTTGAAAGCAAATTTATCAAATCTACTGTTTGTTTTCAACAACTTTGGAAGCAAACTTATCAATCGAAACTTATCAAATAATCAATCTATTTGTTTTTCATTTTCATGAAAGCAAATTTATCAAAATCCTGTTTGTTTTTAACAACTTTAGAAGCAAACTTACAAACAATTTGTTTTTCATTTTCATGAAATCAAATATATCAATTCCTGTTTGTTTTTAACAACTTTAGAAGCAAACATATCAACAAACAATTTGTTTTTCATCATCATGGAAAACAAATTTATCCAAATCTTGTTTGTTTTTAACAACCTTAGAAGCAAACCTATCAACAACTATTTGTTTTTAACAACTTTAGAAACAAATTTATCAGCTATTATTTGTTTTCCAACAACCTTGGGAACAAATTTATCAGACAAACATCATCAAATCAGGGCATTGCAATACGCAAACAATCAATACAAAGTCATGCATTTTATCACATTTTATCACAGCAGGGGCAATTTAGTCATCAATTTTTCATCTCACATCTTTTCATGTCATTTCTTCACATCATCATTTTCGAATGATGAATTGACATCATCAAAATCAAAAAAATCAAAAAATTCCACCAAATCTAAATTCAAAAAATTCACAAAAATCAAAATCTTATCGATTCATCATTCGAGGGGGCATATACCTATCAACATTCGACAATCAACATCTGAGGCAAATTTCAAAATTCTTTGAAGCAATGCGTAAAACACATCACTTCAAAGAGGGGAAAAATGTATACACCTAAAAATGGTCACATCATAATAGTCTGGTAATTAATTAAATATTTTTAATATTTAATTAAATCTCTGAATTCGATCTACGTATAAATAAATCTAAATAATTTATTTATATTGTTCATTCTTTCATTTCGATTAAATAAATAATTTTATTTAATCACTTTTCTTATCCATTTATTAATTAATTAAATAAACATTATGATTTATTTATATTAATTATCATATAATCTTGGCTTGAATATTTTATTCAAATAAAGATTAAATATTCCTCTCTTTTAATTAAATTCCTCTAATATCCATTCACAATTAAATATCTCAAAATATTTAATTAAATTCCTCTAATATCCATTCACAATTAAATATCCCAAAATATTTAATTAAATTCTTCTAAAGTCCATTTGCAATTAAATATTCCAAAATATTTAATTAAATTCTTCTAAAGTCCATTCACAATTAAATATTCCAAAATATTTAATTAAAATCTTCTAAATTCCATTTGCAATTAAATATCTCAAAATATTTAATTAAATTCTTCTAAAGTCACATCATAATTAAATATTCCAAAATATTTAATTAAAATCTTCTAATTTCCATTTACATTTAAATATCTCAAAATATTTAATTAAATTCTTCTAAAGTCGCGTCATAATTAAATATTCCAAAATATTTAATTAAATCTTCTATAGTCCTAAAATCAAAAATCAAACTCACATAAATGAAATTAAATAAATTTATTTATTTAATTAATTTGGGGATTATCTTCAACAACCGTGAAACAAACTTCCAAAACAGAAAAATTAATTTCTATGTTCATGTTCAAGCTTGTTCCCGTGGGTTGAAGACAAGGCTCCATTCTTCTCTCCAACCTCCCAACATTCTCCATCTTCTTCTCAACCTCTCCATCTCTCACCATTCAAATCTACTAGACAATCTCACAGCCATTGATCTTTGCCAGCCAGGATCTTGCCTGCAAAAAGCTATAAAAGGACTGCCAAGTCTTTGAAATCACAGAGAAGCTTTCATACAGGAAAACTATAGCCAATTTGCAATAGCATAGCCTTCTAGTATTCATAGCATTCTAGCATCATAGCATAGCATAGAATCATTCCATATCATGGCCTATTCACCTCATATCATAGCATCCATAATTCACAGCCCCTGTGCATAATCTACAACCCCTGTGCATATTTGTATCAGCATTTTCACTCCACCAACATATAGGATAGAAAAGCACTTTCCTTTGCATACTCGTTCTACAGGTTGCCATTCAGAGAAGCTTTGCTTACACAATCTGAGAGCAGCAGCTTCAAACAAATCCCTGGAGATAGAGGAAGATGGAACGGCTCTAAAGAAAGCTTTGTTTGTTTCATTTGAATTCAATTTATTTAGTTTTCTTTGGTTTAATGTTTCATTTTCTGTGATTTGTTTATCTTATTTTGATATACATATTTATCACACAGTTCCCATCTAGTTGGAAAATCAATATTTATCTGAGTGATAAGCGAAATTTTGGAGGCTTTTACCATTAAATGAGAACAAAAACTTGTTTTCTGATGGCTCAACAATGGTTTGCAGGTGTTAGACTTGTTTCAGGCTCAAATCTCACACTATATGTAGTCGATTGACTAATAAACAAAAATAAATAGTTGAATTAGACTTGTTTCAAGTTCAAATCTCACACTACATATAGCCTATCAACTAATAAACAAAAGTAAATAGTTGAATTACTCTACAAAAAAGTTTACCAATGCAAATGATGAGGTTTTATTTTTTGCATGTAATTATATATAACAAACATTGGTTGGTTCATTCAAAATGCTCTTATCAGATGCCTCCTCATAAGGAATGGTTCTCCATATGAAAAATTTGATGGAGGTAATGTCTACCTTGGGGACAACATTGCATATCTAATTTTTGGACGGTGAAAGACAAAATTGTGTTTCTATGATGGAAGGATTAAAATTCTCCTTAATGTTTTAGATATTTTTGGATTGGCTAGAAATTTTATTTTGTTTCAAAGTTGAATGATTCAAGAATGCATGTAACATTTACCAAGCATGGTTGCAGATTGGTGAGAGGAAGCATGGTGGTAGTGAGAGGAATAAGAATGAGAACTCTATTTAGACTTGATGCCACTATTGTTTGTAAATCCACCTATGTGACAGAGAAAGTTGAAAATACATGTATGATGTGGTACCATAGACTGGGTCATGTTGAAAATGTTTTGAAAACTATTATCAAAAATAAGTTGTTGGATTTTGATGAGCACTTTGACTTTTTTGAGCATTGTGTGTTTGGTAAACAAAACAAAGCATCGTTTCTTTTAAGAAGCAACAAAGCAAAAAATAAATTAGAAATTATACATACGAATGTGTTTGGTCCCGCAGATAATGATTCAATTAGAAAATCCCATTATTCTGTTATCTTCATTGATAGTTTTTTTTCAGATTTACATGGATTTACTTTATGAGACATAAATATGAAGTTTTCATTAAGTTAAAGGATTTTAAAGACTTAGTAGAAAACCAATCAAGACTTAAAATAACATTATTATGACTTGAGAATGGAGGGGAATATTGCTTTAAGAAATTTGATGAGTTTTGGAAGTATGTAGGTATCATAAGACAAAAAGCAACTCCACATACACCAAAAAATAATGGTGTTGCGAAAATGATTAATCAAACTATTATAGAAAGAGCCAAAAGTATGTTAAGTGATTCCATTACGATTAGCTTGGGCTTTGACAATACACAAGTCTCAAGGATTGACACTCCAAAAAGCTACAGTTGATATAGGACTCATTGAAAGACTCGAATTGACATTTGTAGCAATTTTGCATGTAAAGTCTTTCAAAGGACTGCGAATTATGCCACCCTTCACATATGATAGATATGAAAAAATGAAGAAAGGAAAACAACTAGTAAAGAGGAAAGCAGAACAAGAAAGGCTAAAAGCCTTAGAGATCAATTGATTTGACAAATATTGTTAAATTAATCATGTATTTACCATTTTATTCTTCAAAACAATGTGTTCAATTCTTATGTATATTGTTCGTAATGACTTCATTAAATTAAATAAACCTTTATTGTAATATGTAAATCCTCTATATTTGCCAATAGTGGCATGGTGCGATAGTTATGTTGTTATGTTGTTATTCTTTGATTTTAATTAAATACATTATATATTTAATATAGTACATTTTAAGATATATCTTAAACATTATATGTTAAAAAACTATTACTATGATAGTTATTATTTAATTATAATTATGTTGAAAATATAATATAGAATATAATCAAAATATAACTATAATAATTTAATAGCATATTACTATTAATCTACTAATATTATAATCTTAATATATTAAATATATCATTATAATCTTAATTAATATTGTCATGTGTTTGTTGCCGATTACGATGCCGCTGAAACTAGCATATACACCTTATATATATAATCTATATAATATACGCCTCAAAAATGATATCTCTTAGCGTATATTATATAGATTATATATATAAGGTGTATATGCTAGTTACGTCGAGAGGTGTAACCCTACAATGGCAGTACGACCCCTATAGGAGGTCAACACATCTGTTACAAAAAAAAACAAAAAAGCCGAAATTTTAGGAAAATTTAAAAAATGGTTATTTCTTAAAAAAAAATACTAATATAATATTATATAGTATTATTATTAAATCATAAACATTATATTAGAATATTAATGATTTTGTAAAAAAAAAATCAAATGATTTTCTAATATAATACTAATATTAATACTATAATATAATATATTAATATTAATATAATAGAAACGATTAACATTATATTAGAATATTAATGATTTCCTAAAACTCAAATCAATATTAGATTCATATTAATAAAAAATGACTACATTATTAACATAATATTATCATACTATTAGTTCTTTAATTAACATTTTCTTTAAATGTTTTTGATATAAAAAGAAGCAAAAACAAGGGTGTTGTCCCATCATAACAAGGCACCAAAGGCCATCCAAAGTAAGCACATTAACAACACAGTGATAGCAAAGAACACTGAGCCATCACCCACAACAAGTCATATCAAAAACCAAAAAGCAACAATAAATAAACATAGTCCATCATGCAACCATGATATGTAGCAAACGAGTCCAAAGACCCCTAGGGGTCAAACCAGAAAAACAACATTAACAAATAAACAGTCATAGAGAAATTGATAAAAACAAAAAGACCCAAAGGCCTAATTTTTTTCCTCCCTGCAAGGTTTATCCTGAATAGCAGTCGCCCAATCCGCCATGAGGAACTCAAGTAGCTCCTTAAAACCAACATCATCTTCGCCATCAACCGCGGACTTGTCCTTCTGTAGCAAGCATAGACTGGTAGCCGACCTGTGCATGACCTTCAAGGAAAAGTGTGACACCTCTTGAACCTTTTTTTCCAGCCTCTCCATTCTCCCTTTCAGCTTGCCAACTTCTTCCCAGGCCAGCTCTTTTTCATTGGTATTTTCCTGCAAGGGGGCTTTTCCCTTATCTGTAATAGAGGCTTGGGGATTAATTTCCATCACATTGGCACTGGTAGGGACCATCTTCAGGCTTTCAAACACATGGGATGCGCTATTCACCGAGACAAACTGGTCATCCCCACCTGCCACCTTTTTCTCCTGGCTTTCACTATCACTCCCATTCTCATTATCTGAATCTGAGGCCTCCTTAAGACTTCCCACCTTGTCCTGCTTAAGGACCACTCTATGAGATCTATGGGGGGTGTTGGCTTCATCAGTGATTTCGATGTCAGAGTCAATTTGATGAAGGAAAAATTTAGTTTTCTTAGAGGCTTTAGCCTTAGGTCGCGGGGTGGGAGCAAGACGCTTTTTTCTTTACCTGCATCCCCCAGGCTCTTGGCATGGGATGTGCCATGGGGAAGGGGTTTTAACGCAGGGTTTTTTAGGAATTTTTCCTTACTCGAGCCCAGCATATCCAAAATGCTAGCAGAAGGGGGAGTAGAGGAAACCAAGGTTTCATCAAGAGCAGGGAGAGATGGGACTTCTTGCACAGTGATAGGCCGAGCAAGGCAAAGGGCCATATGAAAATGATAGAGCTTAGACATAAGGCCTTGGTGTAGGATAGTATAATTTTTTCTAGAAATTGAGGCTTCATTGAACTCCGCCACAGTGCTATCAAGAGCATGAAACAGGAAAAAAGGAATGGAGATATGCTGGTGATTCCAAAGGTGGTTTAGGAATTAAAGTGGTAATAGTAGTAGACCCCATACCTTCCTTCCAGTGTGAAGTACTTCATGATCACCATACAAACTCTATCCCACAGCTCCGACAGCGCCTCGCGGTCAAAGCCACCACTCAACTTGACAGGTTTCTCCCCGCCGCAAAAGAACTGGTTCGACACCTTCGTAGTTTTCTTCCAAGTTTGACCACTATTCAGAAGCCTCGTAACTCTGGAAATAACCTCCTCAGAGACTTCAAAGGAAATTCCACTGATGGTAACCCTACCATCATTCCAAGAGGTGAAAAACTTAGTAGACAAGCCCTCATCGTGACCAGTCATGGCCTCCATATACTGTGTAATTCCACCTTCTTTGCAAATGTGCCAAACTGTGGCATCCGCCTTCCACTCATCACACTTGTCTAGCTCCACATGCACTCTATCCCCACCCATAGAGCCCACACCAAAGTCACCAGCCACCAAAACAGGAAAACCAAGGCACAAGAGCTGGTAAACAAATCTAGAAGCATCGAAAGGGAAAAGGTCGGCGAAATGTGACCAAAAAAGTCAAAAATGAAGGCAATAAATGCCACATCTCATAATCCACGCATAGGTAGCAGCTCCCTCGTGTGAATCGCCCACAGCATGTAAGGGCATGATATCGGCGTAATACTTAGCCGTCTCAAAAAATCTCATAAAATTCGCTAACTTAAAAAGTTCAACACAAAAAATTCGGAGGTTCAAAAAATGATGACTCCACCGGTCCGTAGGGGTAGAAAGATTCACCATACCATCAGCGCTCAAGAGGACGTACATACCGTCAGACAAACACATGATATCCATCACCTCACAAAGTAGCCAAATATTCAAAATCATGCTTCCGCCAAAAGTACTAACCAAAGTTAGTAGGAGCCCAACTAAAATAAGCAAGCACCTTCTAAGACTCAACATTTAGATGTTTGAGATCATCCTTTAAACACACCAAGGCCGAGGGTGGCAAAAAATCCACTTTTCGCCAACACCGAAGCCCTTCAATATCAAGACCTGTCGCCGCCATGTTGTCAATAGTCGCATTCCCCTCTCTAAAGACATGGTGAATAGAAAATTCATGAAGACCATTTAGGAGAGAGAAAATGTCCTCCATAATACATTTTAGAGACCACCCCACCTTCATCTTTCCTTTAGTGGCTTCCACAATTAGCATCAAGTCACCTTCGATTTCCATGGTCTTGACGCCGAGTGACAGCGCAATCTTAAGACCCCAAAGGAGATCCATGCCTTCAACCTGGTTGCTAGTATGATCATTCAATCTCCCAGCATAGGCAGCCAGTATGATCCCTGATAATACCTCCTCCAGTTGTCGTCCCTCCCCTAGCCGCCCGATCAAAATTAAGCTTAACCCAAGGCGGCTTAGGGGTTCTCCACCTGGTATGCTTCCTTATGATCATTTTGGAGTTATCAAATCTCTAAAACTCACTAGGAAAATTCCAAATGGTAGCTATGCTTCTATCCCAAGCAGTCAGGGGGTTACTAGGCGTCTTCCATTTGCAAGTCAAAATGTTATCCAGGAGAAGCTTATTAAGGATTATCAACAGACCTTCCACATTGTTCACCATTTCTCTGAAAATCCTGTTATTCCTTTCCTTCCACAGACACCAGCAAATGTGGGGTGGAATAAGTTGCCAGAGTAGTTTGATTAATGGATGATTGGAGGGGCATTTCCAATTTAAGATGAATTGGTGAATATCTTTATCAAAAACCCAAGAGATGTTCAGCCTTTGTAAAACATTCTTCCAGACCTGGGCAGCAAACTGGCAGTGGATAAAAAGATGGGAGATGGTTTCTTCTTCCCTTCTGCAAAGAGTACACTAATTAGGGAATTGAAAGCCCCTTTTGACAAGGTTATCAATGGTTAAAATTTTCCCATGGATAGAGGTCCACCAAAAGAAATTTATTTTAGGGATGAGCTGATGAATCCACACCTTCCAGCACTACTCGTCACCACCAAACCTAAGTAGCAGTTGATAGGCCGACTTAATAGTGAACTCCCCAGAGTGGTTCTTTATCCAAAAAATTTTGTCCTCCTTGGGAAATAGAGGGAATCTAACTGTATTCAAAAGTTCTTGGAGCTCCGCTACCTTTGGCAGAAGGTTAGGCCAATGTAAGAAAGACAACTTAAGAATTTTCCATCTAGCTCTGGGTGAGGTATAATTAGTAATATAAGTACCAATGAGATCTTTAGCATGTTCTCTCAATATATTAAAATGATTGTCAACAAGGGGTCTGCTCACAATCCAGTTGTCCTCCCAGAACCTAATTGATCTCCCATTACCAATTTGACATCTGACCCCTTCCATCAAAAGGGTTCTACTCTTAAGGATGTTGTTCCAAATTTTGGAGCCCGGAGGGAGACCAACTAGGTCCAAAGCTCTAAAAAAATGTCTCTGATTGAGGTATTTAGCCTTCATTATTCTGCACCATTCAGCCCTTTCCTGCACTAGACTCCAGCCAATCTTGGCAATAACGGTTTTGTTCAGGTTAGTAATCTTCCCAATTCCCAGGCCCCCTTGACATTTGGGGTGATAGACAGTGTCCCAATTCACCAGGGCTAGTCTTTTCTTCTCCTCCACTCCCGTCCAGAGAAATGATCTTTGAATTCTTTCCAACTTTTAAGCCATGGAGCCTAAAATCCTAAAGAGAGAGAAAGTAGACCAGAATTCCTTGAAGGGAGGCCTTAAGAAGTTGGAGTTTACCAGCATTACTAAGAATTTGGCCTTTCCAACCAGAAAGCTTCTTTTGCATTCTCTCCAAGATACTATTCCAAAAGTTGTGTGACACCTCCTTAACAGTAAGTAGCAGGCCCAGGTAGACTCCTGGAAGAGAAGCACTAAGACAACCCAGGATGGATAAAATCTTAGCTTGGAGATCAGCTCTAGTGTTGAAGAAATAGACACTGCTTTTGTTATAATTTATACATTGACCAGAAATACAAGCATAGTCCTGAAGGAGGCCTTTCCATTCTCTAGCTTCAATCACAGAGGACTTTCCAAAAAGAAACGTATCATCAACAAACTGTTGGAGAACAGAGGGGGGGTAGGGAGGAGGCAGCTTTAATCCCCTGATTTTTCCCTGAGTTGAGCAAGGATAGAAAGTTCCTACCTAGAACCTCAGCCACCATAATGAATAGGTAGGGAGAAAGGGGGTCCCCCTATCTAAGCCCTTTTCCTGCCTTAAAGAAACCCTAGGGGATCCCATTGACCAGCATCGAATACTGAACAGATTCCACACATTTTCTAATGATCCCAATCACTCTATCATTAAAATCAAACTTAGCAAGGACTGAATACAAAAACTTCCATCTAACCCTATCATAGGCTTTGAAAATATCAAGTTTAAAAGCCATACCTTGGTTCTTGCTTTTCTCCATAGAATGAATTATTTCATGAGTCATAATAGCACCATCTAGGGTTTGTCTTCCTGGCACGAACCCATTCTGATATCTACTGATAATTTTTTCTAATAAAGGCTTCAATCGGTTAACAAGGACTTTGGAGAAAATCTTGTAAACAGTGTTACAAAGACTTATAGGTCTGAAGTTAGTCATGTGCTTAGGATCTTGCACTTTAGGAACTAGCACAATAAAAGTATTGTTTAATTTCTTTAGCAATTTACAAGTCCTAAAGAAATCTTTAACAGCCATGGTAACATCATAGCTGACAATGTCCCAATATTCTTGAAAGAAAGCTGGGGAGAAACCATCCGGTCCTGGAGCTTTATAGGCTCCCATAGCAAACATCGTAGTTCGAACCTCTTCCTCGGTCACAGGGGCACAAAGTTGGAGATTATTGTGCTCACTAATACCATGCAAGAGGTGTCCCAAGAGCCTCGCCTGAAGCTCATCGGAGGGGGAAATACCAATATTAGAGTAGATTTGTCTATAATACTGTTCAACAACCTCACCAATTTTGTCAGCCTCCTTGACTTCCTGATTAACTTCATTCATCAAACACTTGATAGTATTCCTCTTCTTATGTCTGTTGGTCGTCCTATGGAAAAAGGAAGAGTTCTTGTCACCCTCCTTCAACCATTAGACCCTTGATCTCTGTTAAGTTTCTAAAATGAATGAATAAAAAAAATATGTTATATTATCTTTTATTCTATAGCAAAAATAAAAAATTTAAATCATTTCTAAATTGAAAACCAAAAAACAAATATTAAAATAATTTTTCAAATAAAAACAAAAATCAAATATTTAAATAATATATATCTTATCTTTTAATCAGTGAAAAAATAATAGATTAAAATAATTTCTAAATTCTTAACAAAAATCAAATATTTAAATAATTTTTAAAATCTAAAACAAAAATCAAAGATTTAAATCATATATAGCTTATCTTTTATTTTTAATAAAGTTGTCAATTTCTAATCTATGAGAAAAATAAAATATTTAAATAATTTCTAAATTCAAAACTAAAAATCAAATATTTAAATAATTTTTAAAATCTAAAACAAAAAATCAATTAAAATCAATTAAAAAATCTGCTTTATTTTTAATAAAACTGCGAGTTTTTAAATCTTTGATTTTACAAGAAATTAATATAAATACATGTACTCCATTGTTATAATTCCAAGCAAAAAAATTTCGAGCACAATTCTTGCTCTTAATTTGCAATTACGGGTTTTGAAAGCACAATTGATCATCGCAAGCACGAGTCTTTTTTTAAAGCACAACACAGAAAGCACAGTTGATCATCGCAAGCACGGGTTTTTTTTAGTACGATATTGACTCTGATGGATGTTGCGATAGCAGTAAATCATAAACGCCGTAAAATCTTTATTTCCCTGTCTGTTTCTTTTTTAATGTTAAAGTTTCAAAAGAAAGAGCTTTTCTTTTAATTGTTTTTCTTTTAATTAATTTTTTCCTCTCCATTCTAAAAGTATTTACTTTTTAAAAATAGTCTTATCTTTTTCACGTGTACTTTATAAGAGTCTTTATAAAGTTGTTTATATTTCATTTTAATTATTCATATTAAATTTATTAACATCTTTGTTAATTTTAATTTATCTTTCTTATTCATTTTCTTATGTTTAAAAAAAAAAGAAAACTTATTTTTATGGTGTGGATCAAACGTCATGTTTTTCATTTCTTATGTTAAGTCTTGATTAGGATGAGTACTTAATCTGTGTGAATTATTTAATGTTATTGTAAAAATGTTTATTATTTTTCATAACTGTGGGGCATGTTGAAAACGCTTATCAATTTTAAATTTTAAATAATATTTTCAATTTTGAATTTTTTAAATTTCTTTTTTAATTAAGTTCTAATAATTTTAAAATATTATTTTAAATTAAATTTCATTCAAATGTATTTCAATATTTAAAATTAATATTTTTATAAGATTAGATTTACATATTCAAAAAGTAAATATTAAAATTATTTCATTATATTAATGTGTGTTTTTTTTTATTGATAGGTAATGGATAATCTTGTCCAAGTTCATGAAATAATAGATTTAACTAATGATTCACTTGAGTCACCCGATGTTGGAGAAATGAACGTAGAAGCAGTTGCAAACTACACTTCATCTTGAATTATCGAGTTATGGGAGCTGATTTGTACGGCTAGCTGGCACACAAATAGCATCAAAGAGGGAGATATCGTTGCAATGAATCGTTTAATGGAATATACGCATGCATTGTGTGATGAAAATGCATGCTTAGATGATTTCATATGCTAGTTAGGATACTATGCATATTATGCACCTGGGCATAATATTCATTGTTAAATTTTTTTAATATGTATACAAAAGACAAAAATGCTTCTTATGTTATCACATTTTAATGAATTTCAATAAAGTTTTCAAATTGCTCAATTCTATCTAATTTGTTATAAAGTTCAAGTTTCATTATTTCGTTATGTTATCACATTTTAATGAATTTCAAGAAAGTTTTTAGATTGCTCAATTCTATTGAATTTGTTATAAAGTTCAAGTTTCATTATTTTGCTTACTATATTACAATGTCTCCAAGATTCCATAGGGTTTACATTTAGGTTTATAGTTACAATACTTATGGATTCGATTGAAGATGAAATTATGATTAGGGTTTACACTATCAGTTAGAAATTTAGTTTGGGTTAGGGTATTTAAAATTATAATTATAATGCCAAGCTTTATCATACCCAATTTGTTTAAAAAATAACTATGTTTAATAAATTAAAAACATTGGAAACTTTTTTTTTGAAATTGACAACATATATATGCATAATTTTTTAATTATATTCTGACATAATTTAAACTATTATATGTAGTATTGTAGCGATGGGTCGACCTAAGAAGAATTTTGAGTCTGAAGAACAAAGAAAAGAATACCAAAGGCAATATCACTGACTATTGAAGACGACAAAAGGAACAAATGACTGATGCAGAGAAGGAAGCATGTAAAAAAAAAATGATGCAAACTGGGAAAGATATGCATGAAGAAAATCTGATGTGACTACAGAGCAATTGCAAGTTGAAAGCAGGCAACAAGAAAATAGAAACCAGAACATTGGTGATTAGACAAGTCCAGAACAACCCGATTCACAAAGATTGGAAAGACTGGAAGGTGAACCAAATATCGAAAATCTTAATAGAAATACATGCCGAGGAACATCTGGGCAACAACCTCATTCTGAACATGAGCAAAGAGAAGAAATTAATCCACAACCAGAGGAGAGCCGAAGAAATGTAAATGAGCAAAATATTCAAATTAATATTGACGAAGAAGCTTCTAGATCAGTAGATTATGTTGCAGAAACCCCTCCAACTTCAAATCGACAATTGTATTTTGCATCAGAATCAGATGAAGATTACTTTGAAAACCCGAATGGATTGCTTTCCAGTGATTTTAAAAGAATTCAAATGGTATTTCGTCAACGAATAGATAAGTTGGTTTCGCCAGCAATGTGCTATATGTGCCAAGAATGTTACGTTGGAATAAAAGTATTTCGCATGCCACAAGGTCTAGTTTGTAATAGGTGTAGACAGGAAAAAGGGAATAATAGATTTTTAGATGCCAACAATATGGATCCCAGTCCCCAACCGATTGAACTTGCAAACCTCACACAGGTGGAAGAAATGTTGATAACACGAGTCAGCCCTATCTTGCAAGTGACACATGCAACCGAGGAACAATTTAAATACAAAGGCCACACAATAAGCTTTCCCCAGAATATTGAAAAAGTGTCAAAAAAAACTCCTGCATCCTATTAAAGATCTCTCTCTTATTACTGTTCGTAGAAAGGATCAACGCGGAACTAATTACAACTTCATGGTTAATAGAGAACGAGTATATAAAGCAATTCAATACAAAATTCGACATGACAAGTTCTACTTTGATGTTACAATTGATGAAAATCCTTAGGATGATATATCGTCGGACTCATACCAAAATATTTTCAAGAAAATCAAAACAATACACATGGAATTTGATTCAGATCTCAACCAAGTTGTACATGTTGATCCACTGATCGAAACAGGTGAGGGAAATATTATTGACCACACTACGTCGATGGCATCCAAACCGCCAAATGCACAGAGGGAAATGGAATTAATACAAGCATGGGTGAACAATCCGACTGTAGATCCAACTACATTAATTGATTGGCCTACAATTGGTGGCTCTCCAATAAATGAGTATCTAACAGCAGGTTTGCTAGATATGGCATTTCCAACATTGTTCCCTGATGGAAAATCTGATTGGTTGGAACCTCGACTCAGGAGAGTACACCTACATGAGTTTGTGAAGCATCTACTTTGTTATAGAGATAACCGCTTTGGTAAGCATCCAAGATTCAAATATTTCATGATGAATATGATTATGAGACATCGTGCCCAAAGTTCGTCAGCAGTATTTGTGAAAAGAGGTCTACAAGACATGCCAATAACAATAAACGATCTTCATGAACACATGTAGAACTTGTCAAACTCTCATTTGGCAGACAAATTGATGTGATTTGGAACCATCTTGAGAGGTACTAGATCATATTGGGCCAAATGTCGGGCAGAGTTGACAGACATGCTTCATCAAATAGGCACACCTACATTTTTTTTTTACTTTGAGTGCAGCTGATTTGTATTGGCCTGATTTACACATTAATGCCTGGAACACCACCTACTAATCCACGTGAAGCACAAGTATGGCGAAAACAAAATGTGATTGACTACCCTCACATTGTAGCACAATACATGCATTTACGCCACACATACTTCAGAAAGGAGATACTTGAAAAAGGCGTGAATGTTACAGATTACTGGTGTAGATACAAGTGGCAACATAGAGGTTCACCACATGTTCATGGATTCATATGGATCAAGGGAGCACCAGATATGGAATTCTAGACAAGATATGCATCAACGGAACATACAGGTATGTTTAGAATAATTTAAAATTATATGCTTGATCTAATGTATATATAATTATTTTAAAAAATAATGATCAAATTACACACTGTGTTATAAAATGTAGGCATTCCATATTTTTTCTCAACATCCATGCCTAAGGAACACTAGGTAGCCCACAGACATAGATTTATCAATTGACTATGAAGAGATACTTAACACTGTTGAAAGACACATGATCTGTAAAGAGGGTGCATGTCTAAGGAAAAGGGCAGGAAAACTTGTCTGTAGGTAAATATATTGTTATATATTTTTTAGAGAATTGTTGTACATAATTTACTATTGTAGTTAAGTACTAAATTTAAAATATATTATTTTTTATTTCTTTTAAAGGTATAACGCTCCATGGCCATTAAACACAGAGCATTCAAAAGTATATGATGATATACAAAGTGGTGAAAAAAGATTTGCACCATTAAGAAATGATGATAGGTTGAATAGCCACAATCGATACATACTCCAGTTATGGAGAGCAAATATTGATTGGCAACTTGTTCTATCCAAACATGTAGTTAAATACATTGCAAAGAATGCAGCCAAAGCAGAAAAGAGCTCTGAAACATACCACCAAATGTTGATGTGTCTAGTAAACATTGAGAACCCTGAAGAACTAGCGACAAGAGCTTATAAGAGGCTTCTCACCGAAACAATAATTGAAATGGATGGAGCACAAGAAACAAGCCACATGCTCTTGGAACTTCCGCTAGCAGAGAGCAGTAGAAGGTTTGTCAACTTAAATGTGTCAAATGAAGTCTTCAAACGTGTGGTTTTAAATAATGAAGATATCAATGAAGAACAAACCATAACATTTATTGATGCATACAAGAATAGGCCTTTCAGTATGGAAGTTGTATCACTTATTGATGTGGCAAAATCATGGATATATAATCGAAAAAGAAAAGGAGAAAACAAATGGAATATAAGAGAAAATGTTGTTGTGGTAAGAGTGTTTCCTAGGTTTTATTCGATCCCAGCACGTGACTCAAAAAAATGGATAGATTTTTGTTTTTCTGAGTTGATACTTTACAAACCATTTCGAGACATTCAAAGGGATATTGGCCATGACAATGACTCGATAGTGAAAAAGTGGGACAACTTCAACTATCATCCATGGCATCTACAACGAACATCACCTCCTAAAGATAATGACATCCTTAGTGACTCTGATTCAAAAACAAATGATAATGGTGAACGACCCACAATAGAACATGAATGGGAAATTATATCTCAACTTCATTGTGGCCAAATATTGCAAGTTTCAGAGATAGATATGTTGGGTAGAAGAGATATAGATAGACAGACAGATTGGTGTCATGGATTCAAGGGTCGGGATTATACAAATGAGGCAACAAATTTCATCAACTATATGAAAGTTCATGGTTGCCTCATTCATGATGATATTCCACAATGTGTTGACTGCACAAATCTCAGCAAGCAACAACAAAAAGTGGTCTTCATTATCACGTCACATTACCAATCAAATGAAAACAAAATACCCCTCTACATGATAATTCAAGGCACTGCAGGAACAGGTAAGTCTTATGTGATTGGTGACATTACTCAAGCACTTGAAAATTTGTCTTCTCCCCAACAATCTCCTCTACTTCTACTCGAGCCTACTAGAGTTGCAGCATTCAACATTGGTGCTTCGACCATTCATTCAAAGCTAAGAATTCCAATAAGAGATTTCAATGAACTAGAAGGGACAAGACTTACGACTTTCCAAGAAGAAATATCACATGTCAAATACATATTGATAGATGAAATGAGTTTCCTTGGAGAGAGGTTGCTTGAAAACATAGATTTCAGGCTTCGACAAGCATTCCCACAAAATGGTAACCAAAGCTTTGGAGGTGAGATCTAGATTGAAATTGCTAACTTTGATAACTTTACATTAGAATATTTTTTATTCAATTCTTTTATTGCTTGATTAAAAAATTTACATTCAAGCATATCTATGATTTTAGTTGGAAACTTGGCACAATTACCTCCAGTAAATGACAGGGCTTCATATGAAAGCAAAAGACGAGCAAAGCTACTATGGGAAGAATTCAAAATGGTCATTACATTAAGTCATGTTTTTCGACAAGATGGATAGAACAAAGAACAAAGATTTCGTCAAATTCTGACAAACATTAAGGATGCAAATCCCACAATCGACAATTGAATGTTGCTTATGTCAAGAACAAATGCAAGAATCAATGCATCAGAGAAAGAAGAATTTGAAATCAGTGTTCATTTGTTCTCAACAAATGAAAATGTACACAACCATAATAGAAGAAAATTATATACATTGTCAAATCATGTTGCACAAAGCGTTGCCATAAAAGTCGGAAGCCTAAGTGCCATTGAAGGAGGTGGGAATGATGAACTTGACATGGAATTGTTACTCGGTAATAATGCAAGAGTAATGTTAACATCAAACTTATGGATAGAAGCAGGCCTTGTAAATGGAGCACTTGGATCTATACGAAATATTGTATATTCACCTGGCACTGCACCACCGCAACCACCATCATATGTACTTGTTGAGTTTGATAGCTACTCTAGAATACCGTTCGATGATCACCACCCACATACAATACCAATGGCACCAATTCAAAGGGAAAGCACAAAACAGATAACATTACGATTAGCTTGGTCTTTGACAATACACAAGTCACAAGGATTGACACTCCAAAAAGCTACAGTTGATATAGGACTCATTTAAAGACCCGATTTGACATTTGTAGCAATTCCACGTGTAAAGTCTTTCAAAGGACTACGAATTATGCCACCCTTCACATATGATAGATATGAAAAAATGAAGAAAAGAAAGCAACTAGCAAAGATATACACCTTATATATATAATCTATATAATATACACCGAGAGATATCATTTTCGAGGCTTTTTTTTTTAATTTAAAAAAATACGCTTCGAAAATGATCTCTCCGCGTATATTATATAGATTATATATATAAGGTGTATATGCTAGTATATTATATTATATTATATTATTAGCCAATAGATTACATATAGTGTGAGATTTGAACCTTTAACAAATCTCACACCTGCAAAAACTAAACTTCAGTCTGAGAAAACAAGGTTTAGTTGTCGTTTAATGGTAAAAGACAAGTTTTTTTGCCAATTTGATGGCAACTTTGATTTTTCATTTTCATTGCTTTATGTTTTAAAACTGCATGCAAATATTTTAAAATCAGATAATATGAAAAAATATAGATTTGTCTAAGTTTATTTCATTCTATTATTTAGCACTTATTATTGATTGTTTAATCTAGCCACATGCAACTAGAATTTGTAACACATGGCATCCATACACACACATGCACAATAACGTACTCTATAACATATTAGCATACATATAGTTTTAAAAAGTAAAATTTAAGATAACCTTATTTAGTTGTCTTATTTTTTTATAAGAAAACAAAATTTTGAACACAAAGGATAATAACATGAAAAGTATTAATAACAATTTGCGCAGGTAAAATTTGGAAGGAAAACTTCAAAGCAAATGTTCAAAAAAAAGGAAATAAATTTGTAGAGCCACTCACATTTTTGTCATTATTTTCAGCACCTTTTTTTCCACAATCTATTTTCAATTCCTAAAAAATAGTTACTCCATTAAAATAAAGAAAGATTCCAATTTTTTTTTTTCTCATAATTAAAAATTTACAAGCTGCTCAAATTTAGGCAGAAAATAGTACGCATGATCCAATATGCTTTGTGCAATAGTAGTGGGTTTTCATTTTAAGGTGTTTACTGAAGGTTCCAATGGCCTGATTTGTTCATCACCTTTTATATCAGCATCTTCAGACATCACAATACACAAAATAATCGAGGAATATATTCAAAATTTGGCACTTGCCATACAATGCAAGTGTTTGTGCTGTATTTTACTAAATATCGTAGATAAATTAATTTTATTAAATGGTTTCTGGATTTGATTGTGTATAATTTTGTGCATCAACGTTTCGGATCACACTCCATGATTCCATCATCACAATGAGAGCCCAGAGCATAAGGAAAAAAATAATATAAAAAATTATACACAATCCTTATGCTGTCGGCTCTCATCCTCATGATGGATCAAGGAATGTAATCCGAAATGTTGATGCAAAAAATTATACACAATCGAATCCAGAAAACATTTCATAATAATTAACATGGATTGTAAAAATTTAATATCATTAAATTAATTTTGTAAGCCATATAACATGAAAGAGCTTACACAACTGCTATATAAATTATAAAATCGCCCTTAACAATCAAACGGTTCCAAAGGAGTAGTTTTTATAACTGGCAACATTTTAGGGTTCGGAGACTGGAGCTGCTGCTTATCAGTCCACCTATCACCTTATTTGAACATGGAAAAAATGATCTTTGAACTATTGAAACGTTTGATAATTAAGAAAGGAGTTCTAAAATGACCTTCCAAATGCATTTCAGCTTGAACAATTGTGTCTAAAATCAGCAGAAGTATTACAGCATAGTCTGCTTCTTTCTGCCAATTAGAATCCTTTCCAGGCTCAATATAGGCGTCACATTTACAGAGAAAGGCAGTATCAATTTTCATTAAGGTGAAACCGTGAAAATTATTATTTTTTAAATGGGCAGAGCGAACCAGATACAATGACTAGAATGATTATTAAGAAAGACCTTTCAAAATGACCTTCCAAATACATTTCAGTTCAATAATTGTGTCTAAATTAAGCACTAGTACAGCATAGTTTGCTTCCGTCTGCCAGTTAGAATCATTTCCAGGCTCAATATGGACATCACACTTACAGAGAAAAGCAGTATCAATTTTCACTAAAGTGAGCATTATTTTATAAACATGGACAGAGAGAGTCAAACACAATGAGTAGAATGATTATTATTACAGTAGAGAATTTGTGGGCTGAATATAGCTCACACAGAGAAGATGCTACTAATGATGTCGCAGCATTGGTGGCTTACTTACACCAAATATCAAGCAGGTCTTCAAATCTCTCCTACCTGCTACTTTATTCCAAAATATATATTTTTCAGAGGTTTTAGAACATATGTATATAACACTAGCACATCCCTCACAGGCTTTAAAGTTTTTCACTAGATTCACTCAAAACCTGCTTTGTAGGACGATTCCTAGATTTCACTGTCCAAACAGCAAAATCACTCCTGCATTAGATACAAAGGCATGTATCTTAAGGCCCCTTGAATCTATCTATTGTACAAAGACTAGTAGAAATTCTGCAAAACCATAGATCCTAACCCAGATTCTCACCTTTTTGAAAACAAATATCCTCAGACATAATTTTACACAGTTCGAAGCATCATTTTGTGCCATGTCTTACCAAACACATTGTTCCCCCATTGCTGTGTGCTAGATAACCGAATACTCAATAAAACAAATTTCTATGTGTACTTCACGTTTCCACGAAGGAAACTCCAGAAATTTACAGATTTTAAATAGCAAATACTCCCCTGTGAACCAAAAATATACTGTTCATATATAAATGGCATGCCTTGAACCATTAGATATCTAGCTATACGACCTACTGTTTGTATATGGATAGGAGCCCTTCCTCTCAATACTTGTGGCATTACGTAAGCTGTCTGTGTAAACTGAAGCAAATTTTGTCAAAGATGAAAATATATCTTTCAAACATGTCTGTAAAGTATTGAAGAACGCATCATTAGATTCCAGCATCACCTTATGATACACCCCCTTATATTCTTCTGCTTTTCTACTCTCTGCTACCTTCCTGCCAAGATCTTTTGCAGCCTTCTTTTTCTGGTTCTCATGCTCATCTTGTTGTAGACAAACATCTCGCACATGTCCAGCTAAGATTTTAATACTAGTAAGAACTCCATTCACAGTTGTTTCTAGCTCACTGTTGTCAGCACTGGTTTCTTTCTTGGAAGCACTGTAGTCAGTGCTGGCTTCTTTCTTGGAAGCACCCTTCGGCGTTTCAAATGCTCGAGACCAATCAGTACATATTATAATTACAAGTGGAGCACCAAGTCTGCGGGGTGACGAGGTGACTGCTCTTCTCCTTGTGGAGGGGTCAGGGACCTCTTCCAAGAGGCATTTCTGAAACCATCCGTGCAGGGCATGGACATAAGCCTTTTGAGCACCTATCCAATAATTAAAACTCGAGTGCCAGTTCTGTAGCTCACTTTCAAGACGAACAGTTGCCTGCTGATGTGATTCACTAAATTTGCCACTAACAGCTGGATGGCTCAAAGTATTTGTTTCCATGATAATATGATACTGAGTTTGATGACACTCTAACATCACTTCCCACATTCTTATCAACCTGCAGTCAAAAGCGAAAATCCCAATATGTAAACTTTGAATCCCAGTAACATGAAACCAAGAAGTATCAAAAAATGTAAAGACAGAATTTTACTATTATGCACCCTCCAAATCAGACCTGTAAGCTTGCTATAGTGTACCTAGATGAAACATCCTTTTCAAGAACCATTTCTAAGCTTCTTCTATAACAATAATTACAAGTGATAAACAAAAATAAGGTTGGACCTTATTATTCTGAAAAAAAGAGCATTTCAAACTTTTCTAGTTGATATAAATATTGTTTCTGCACATCTAATGAAAAGGAAAGCACCCGCCTACATATTAGAATGAGGTATAACTGCATGCAGGAAGAAATAAGAAAGAAAGTATAGAATGGTATTTAAACAATTGAATGCAAAGAGCATGGACAACTAATATAAGCTCTAAATGCATGTGAGATTAGTTCATGCGAACTGCAGCCATAAATGAAAAGTACAGAACATTGAACAAAATTAATGTAGCACACCCTATCTATCAAACAGTAAAAAGTTCCAAGACAATTAAAAAGAACTAGGGGTAACAAAAACTACAAAACTGAGAAAAACATAACTAAGCAATCAACATCGTAGTCCCTATCTAAGATCCTTTAGCTATCACCAAACTCCCTCTTACCAACCTGCAACCAGACTAATCAAATGTCACATGCATTCCAAAATCATTCAACTTGGATACTGAAAGTAAATTTCTTAGAAGTCCTAGAATATGCAAAACATCATCAAGAGATTCAATCCTCCCATCACTGAAACACAACTTTACCTTTCCCTTACGAACAATCTTCTTAGTGTTGTTATCACCAAGGAAAACATCTCCCCCATCATATACTTTGTAAGTAGTAAACCACTCCTTGTGAGGAGTCATATGGTAGGAGCAACTTGAATCAATAAGCCAAGCATCACTACTAATAGAGTTAGCTGAAATAAACAAAGCATCAGAATCATCATCAGAGGACTTTTTTGTGGAGGAATCATCATTCTTTTTCTTGTTCTTACACTCCTTCATATTCCCTCTTTTGCCACAGTTCCAAAACTTTGCTCTTATCCCTCCCTTTAGACTTATCCCACTTTTTATCCCTTTAGGCCCTTTCTCTTTGGACCTTCCTTGCACATGCAAGGCATCTTGGGAGCCAACATTCATAGACTTTCTCCTCATCTCCTCTGATAGAAGTATGGAAATCATGTTGTCCATCTTTGGCTTTGCATTACCACTACTTATGGCAACAATTAGATTTTCCCAAGATTTGGGCAAAGAACAAAGAAACAAGATACATTATCTTCATCTTCTAATTTAGCATCTATTGATGCAAGCTGACTTATAATCAGATTAAAAGCATTTAAATGGTCTACAATAGAATCACGATCTTTCATTTTTAATGAATATAACCGTCTTTTGAGATATGACTTGTTAGACAAACTTTTAGTTTGATAAATCACCTATCCTCTTCCACAACTTGTATGTAGTTAATCAAAGTAAAAGCATTTAAATGGTCTGCAATAGAATCGCCATTATTCATTTTTAATAAATATAACCGTATTTTGAGATATAACTTGTTAGACAAACTTTTAGTTTGATAAATGTCACCTATCCTCTTCCACAACTTGTATGCAATGTATTCTATGGAGACATTCAAAAGGACAGAATCCATGAGACACAACCATATGGTTCCTCATGCCTTCTTGTCTAACTTCTTCCAATCTTCATTAGACATTGCAGCTGATTTACTCTCTTGTGAAACTGGCAACCACTAATCTCTCTCTTCAAGGAAATCCTCCATCTTCAATTTCCACATCTTGTAGGTTGTGCCATTAAATTTCTCAGTATCCTAGCGAGAGGTAGAAGCCATGGTAAACAATCCTCTTCAAAAATCTGCAATATACCACAAGACAAAAGCTCCCACTACAGCCAAAAAAACCTCCAACACTTAAGAGAAAGGTGTCCCCTTCCCAACAGAGCCATTAGCTCTGATACCAAATGTTGAAAACAAGGTGAAGGAAAACTACAATATGAACTTATACAAGTAAATTCAGATTACAAAATCAGATTTAAACATGTGATTGCAACATACATCACAATATAAAAATCAGCAAACAAAATGTGACACCAAATTTACATGGAGAAACCCTTTTGGGAAAAAACTCCACACAAGAAAGGAGGGAAAGTATATTATTAATCTTCGAATGGGAGTACATAATAATACACTTCACTACTAATCTCTAATCGATCCGGCAGCGCTCTATCACCTGCAAAAACTCAACATGAAACTACCATCTCATGGCTCCAATTTATAGAAATTGTGGGAGGTAAAACCACAAATGGTAAACTAAAACAAGAGGTACAAAACCACTTGCAAAAACCCACTCCCATCTTCATGGACAGCCAAAAGACATAATAAAATATTAAATGGAATTACAAGACTCCCACATGGGTGCTAGCCCATAGCCTATCCAACTCTTGACTTTTCGGATGCTCTAATGACCTTTCCACTCCCTAATGGAACACCAACGAACACCTTTTCTTCTCCAATTTGGGAAGCCCCATCCAAGACCTTCCAACTTCCATTATGGATGCCTAGGAAAGATGCCTTATCCAATTTTGATGTGTAACCTCCACCGAAATTAAATCCTCTTTTTAAAATAGAATTACAACATTGCCAAAATTTAATAGATTTCTCTCATGTCCCCTAGAACACATTCCAAGGAATGTGGAGACATACAAATGACATAAGATTACAAGGTCACTAGATTCCTAGGAATATTAGCCCAAGACCTTTATTTGTACACTGCATATTCTCTTCTTCAAAGCATCTTTGACTATGTAGGAGACACTATTTGCAGCAAAAGCAGTGTGAGGCTTGGGATAGCATGTTGTCAAAACACCAAATGTAAATAAAATCCACTTAGATGCTTAGGTTTAGTGAGATACCTAAAGTTAATCGATATAAGATGGCTCAACTATTTGAAAATTTTTCGGTATAATCTCATCATCAACAAGTAGATATGTACGTTGTTGGTGTTTTTTCCAGATGAACCTTGAAAATCCTCTAAAAGATAGCCAATCCTTATGCTTAAAAATTTCAAGATTAGTGGCCAACAAACGGGAGATGGATTTCACAATTTTCTTGTTAGAGTTTAGATCAGAAATGCAATAAGCAGAAAAACTCAACACATGAACAATAAACACAGCAGTTTACCCGAGGAAAACCCTCCTACTTGAGGGAGAAAAACCCAGCAAAAAAATCTGATATATATATACATCAGATGAATAAGAGCAGAAATCTGCTTTACAATCAAACCCTTCTCAAGGGCGAACTTGATACAATAAATGATGAGAATCTCTTCTTAATACAACTAAGTATAAAACTCCTTGCAATCTGATCTGCTTCTCAAGGATGGCCATCTGCTCTTGGAAGATCAAACTACTTCTTGAAGGTGCGAATGAAGATGAGAATGAATTGGTTGATTGAATGAAATAACATCACCTTGAATATATACCAACCTAGGCGACCCTTCATCTAGGTCGGCCTTTTTGATAAATAGCAAATGTAAAATATGATTTTGTAATAAGGCTGACTTGCCTTAATAATCATTATATTAACTTAGGAGAAAATATCTCCCTAAGCTACAAACACTAGCACTCCCTCTTAGCTAGGGAGATATTTTCTAGATATCTACGTCATGGAGTCTCTCAACATGACGCCCACAATGGCTATACCCATTTGTGGAAAGCTCAAAGGTTCATCACGGAGTCTCTCAATGTGATGCTATCATGGAGTCTCTCAACATGACATCCACCATTTCTACTCCCATGTGTGGAAAGAAACACACATACAAGTGTCCATCACGGAGTCTCTCAACGTGATGTCGTCATGGAGTCTCTCAACATGACGTCCACCATGTCTACTCCCATGTGTGGAAAAACACAAGTACAAAGGGTCCATCACGGAGTCTCTCAACGTGATGTCGTCATGGAGTCTCTCAACATGACGTCTCATCTTAGAGATCAACAAGGGCTCGCACCTCATATTTCTTCGTCTTAGAGAAATATACACTACAAGGGCTTTCACCTCATACTTCTCCGTCACAGAGAAATATACACTACAAGGGCTTTCACCTCATATTTCTCCGTCATAGAGAAATATACACTACAAGGGCTTTCACCTCATACTTCTCCGTCACAGAGAAATATACACTGCAAGGGCTTTCACCTCATACTTCTCCGTCATAGAAAATTATACATTACAAGGGCTTTCACCTCATACTTCTCCGTCACAAAGAAATATACATTGCAACAAATCTTCATGATGATGTGACTCCCTCTGAAGCTCCAAGTTCTTGCATCAACCTCCTGACCTCCTCGTCCAAGGTTGCCTCTATTGGTGTGTCAAACTCCCTCTGAATGTTAATTCCTCCTCTTCAAAGAAACTGATCACAATGACAATCTGTATGGGTTCTTCCTCTTTGAGAGATGTCTCCAGCCACCAACTCGGTCTCATGGCTGCAAGCTATATCTTCATTCTTCAACCTACGTGACTTCCTCACAGGATGCCTCAAGCTCTTCCTCTCTTTGAATTCCTTATGCAATCTCTCATCATCCTTTTACTCCTCGATCCGTCCTAGAAGCATTTTAGAGAGACTACTAATAGTTCATAGAATTAAACTCTCTCAAAGAGAAATAACAATGCATACATGATTCACTATTCCCAATGTTATTGCATGAATTGATAACTACATAAAATTCATGAACATTATTCAAGGATACAAGCATAAAATACTTATCTCTTTATTGATTTTGTTGCAGCCATTTTACTCTTCCTGACAACCATCATCTTCGCCCGATGATGTACTGCTGAAGATAAAATACTTCTATTGTAAACTGTTATCAAACCACTTCAAATCTACATAGCCATAAACAGAAAAATCACACTCACTTCCTTAAGCGACATCAACACCCACAAAGAAAGACATGTCTCCATACTCTCTCATTCAAACACTTTTCTTTACTCAACACACAGGCACAAAATATCTCTCATGGCTAATACATTAAAAAAACCGTTCTCAAAGTATGTAGACAATGTAACATCTACACTGCTTACAGTACAGTCCATCAATACACATTTCTCTGTCCAGACATTCGAACAATCATACAATCGACATGAGCACCCACTCAAGTCGCATACATGGCCCATCTTTGTCAAAAAAACATCTCTTACACTGAGCCATACACACTGAATGCAGACTATTCATGCTTTACAATTTATGAGCGCATCCACCAAATTCATGATTTGCTATATCCTTCAAAATAATGACATCACAATATATTTCTATCACATTCGAATTGCATAATCCACCAAACAAAGAATCACACTTCACTCAAAGAACAACCCGAAATAAAATGCTCAAGCGTTTCTGTTACCAGCGACAAAGACATACATGCGATTACATCTTTCTTATAAAGCACATTTTTACAAGCAACAAATGCCCGAAAAACTCTCACGGCATCATACAGCCGACACCCAAGATAAAGAGATAATGATAGCAATAACATACACATCGTCTCCCTTTCAATGACTCAACGACAAGTGGTGAAATAGAATAATCTTTCACCGATATTATTTGTCAATATGCACGATAACATCATGAATGGCGTCAATGTTAGTGAAGATCAATTTGTGCGCCCAAATTAATACAAGCTTAAGCATCGACTTGATTTCCAAATGTTTTCCTTGTGGTTTCAAGAATTGACCCCGTCCACACTTCACAATTCCGAATTGATTGAAAACTCACGGATATCCACAATGAAGCGACTCTTTGAAATACGATTGTTCAATTACCTGCTGCCGATAATTCATTGCTTTCCAAAATGAACTTCATGGAGAATCTGCTTAATTAAATCTAATCGGATCTCTAGAACCCGCTTTGATACCATGTTAGTGTTTAGATCAGAAATGCAATAAGCAGAAAAACTCAACACATGAACAATAAACACAGCAATTTACCCTGGGAAAACCCTCCTACTTGAGGGAGAAAAACCCAGCAAAAAAATATATCTCATATATATATATACATCAGATGAATAAGAGCAGAA
Organism: Sequoia sempervirens; assembly: GCA_007258455.2. Taxonomy (NCBI): domain Eukaryota; kingdom Viridiplantae; phylum Streptophyta; class Pinopsida; order Cupressales; family Cupressaceae; genus Sequoia; species Sequoia sempervirens. The sequence continues at coordinate 426,792,590 of VDFB02193867.1, forward strand.
ATCTACTTTACAATCAAACCCTTCTCAAGGGCGAACTTGATACAATAAATAATGAGAATCTCTTCTTAATACAACTAAGTATAAAACTCCTTGCAATCTGATCTGCTTCTTGAAGGTGCAAATGAAGATGAGAATGAATTGATTGATTGAATGAAATAACATCACCTTGAATATATACCAGCCTAGGCGACCCTTCATCTAGGTCGGCCTTTCTAATAAATAGCAAATGTAAAATATGTTTTTGTAATAAGGCTGACTTGCCTTAATAATCATTATATTAACTTAGGAGAAAATATCTCCCTAAGCTACAAACACTAACATTTCTCCCTTGCACTTCAGGCTCTGCAGAACCTAGGAAAGTGATTCTATGTGACATTGGATGCAGATATTCAACTTATGGTGCAACATAGTGTAAACCAGATAAACTTCATACAATACAACAAGAGTGTGTATGGCTGCCTCAAATAATGGTATACCCCTTGTTCTCATTTCATTACAGGCATGAAGTTGAGACATAAAATAAATCTAAACTAATTAAACCAGGGAAATCGTTTTTAAATTTGAAGATTGTTTCTAAGGATGAGAAAAAAAAAAAAAACTATGCAAGACCATTGCTTGCCTTGGGCTACAAAGTCACATGTTAAGCATTGTATATGATAGAAACAAACATATTTTGATGGTCTTCTGCTAGATTATCACCTTATGATAATCAGACCTGAGCAAGCCTATTATGCAACATACTTAAATGATAGCATACCCATTAATTCATGACAAGCTTTTACTCTATCCTTTGGACAAACAGCAAACCAATAAACTAATTCAAAACAACAAATGTGCTTGAAAAACTGATATAACCCTTGATTACACAATTTAAAGCATATTATCACTCACAATTGGAGAAAATTACATAATAGATTATATTCATATATGCCATGGTTTCAAAATACAGAGGCACTACCAAGTAATGACTGATAGACAAAGACCTTCACCATTTGCATTCAACAATATCTTGTACATAGCCTCTTCTATGGCCAAAAACCCACAAGCTAAAAGCCTTCCCAAAACTCAAGACCTTAACAAATGAAGAAGAGATTACATAAAATAGAGGAGAACAAAACTCAGATTTAATCTCTACTTGACATTTGTCACACTAAGATCCCTTTGATTTGGCATTTGTAATATGCCATCTAATCCTAATCCCCATCTTGCCTCTCACTTGCAACTGAAATTTGCTTTATCATTTTTCTTTCCTTCATTCTCGTGCCTTTACTTGTAGGCTTGTAGCACTTCCTCCTGCGAGATTGTGGGGAAGTAGTTTGTCCTAGCAAAATTATATTTCAAACATTAAATGCCATCCCCACATTTTCTTTGCAAATATTTAGCTCTCCCGCACCCCGCAAGACTTCATTGTCAAGCAACATTTATTGTCGCAGGATGGCTAGGAAAGAAGTTTTATAAAGCTAAAGAAACTTTATAAAGTTTCAAAATTATTTACTTTGCCCTAAATGTTTGCCCATTCACGTGCATTTTACATTGCACAATATTTAAAACATATAAAATGTTTATAAAATATTGCATATCAAAACATTAAAAGATTAGATAAAATTTTAATTTCTCCTACTGACCAGATAGCAGAAATTCACTACACACAAACGAGGACCCTTAGAGCCGAGATTTTTTGCGAGCAGGCATAATTAATTAAATAAAACATGAGTTTTCAATTGGATTTTTCCCAACAATCTAAATTTTGGTACCTACTTTGTAAACGGGCCCATCAGACGTGTTCGCCGCATCAAAAAGACATTAAAATAATGCATCAATTGACCTTGGATTTTGATAAAACTAGGAATGAAGATATTTTAGGCCAAAATAAGAAATGGGTTGCCCTTAGAATTTTGAAATTTGCAACTTTTCAGATTACTAAATCTAGCCCAATCGCAGTTACAAACGCATTATATAGCCCATCAGAACTCATCTTGAAAGCACGAAACTGAGCAGGCGTACTACCATATGTACCAAGAAACTTTCTACCACACAAATTTGCATGAAAAGCTCTGAGTTGCAAAATTTTAATTGTCGAAGATGGGCTCCGAGGTAGATTTGACAGGAAGTAGACCTAACCTCCTTGACATATTGAAAGGGCATAGGCAAATTTGAAGGTGCCATCAAGGTGCCATTAGATGTCTTGTAAAGACATCTCACTTGACGACCAAAAGTACCAAAAGATAACGTTGACAACAATAGCCCATGATGATGAAATATATCTTTGTCTAAGCTTGGATACAACTTCCTCTAGATTATCACATCAGAACAAGCACATAGAGAATTATCCATTTATACAATTTAACACTACGACTAACAATGTCCTTGCAATAGAAGCAACATATTCCATTCACAATCTATGCAGCCATTAATTTGTTATTTCTTTTGTTGCATAATGATATATTTAACTATTAGCTCTAATATATGTATGTGTACCAGTAAGTGCATTTGACTAACCCCGTTAAAATATTTTCCTAGCTTCATTTGTTTGCTTCTCATTACATTGCACTTGTATGCAGGAAAAGTGGCCGAAGTCATCAATAAATTAGATCTCACAGTTTTGGAAATATTGTGATTTCAATCCCCATCATCTTCCTCCATCCTAATTTTTATTATTGGCTGCTTCCAATGTTTCTCCAAGTTTTTGAGATGGGGGAACACAGAGATGTGGGAATATAGTTTAGGAGACAGCTAAAAAATTCTCAAATTTTGGGTACAGCTATTAAACTAACTTCAAGCAAACTGTCCCCCTTTTAGCTTTTTAGGTTTTTTTAGCATTATTTTCCTTTAAAAGTTTACTTTTTTATTTTAGTGCATCAAATGGAGCAAGCTGTCCAGTCCTCAAAAAAGGGAGATCTCCTCCAAGTCCACAAGTCCCTGAAACATCAGGAATGTCACCCAGACCCCCATGGACATATCCCAACAGAACACTTGTTGCTTCTAAATTTGTGTTGGCGTTTAAATTCGCACCTCTGGAATGCGGATTTGAAAACGGACAGCTATGCACAGATAAACTGCTCTTCAAATTAGGAGGGGAAGCTCCCTCTTGCTGATGGTGTTTGAAAGAAAGTAAACTAAAACTAAGTTGCCTATCTTTTTGATCAGCTTAGAGCACAAGGTTTTTAAACACAAACGCCGCAGCTGAGATTTTCCGATAAGAAGTTTCAACTACGACTAACTTAAACTAAAGACGTTCCTAGCCTCTCAAGTAATAGCAGAGCAAGAGAAGTTAGAAATTAACAAGGTAGATTCTCTGACAAAAATACTTCAATAATCTCTCTTTCAACGAACACCTACACACTTCACTGCAAGCTGAAATAAAGATCATAAAAGTAGAACACTGATAACGGAAATCTGAGATTTTAGACCAAGGCAAAAGAGGCTCATGATTTTATTACTCAAATCTCTAAAACAAAGCTCACTTCTAACATGCCTTGAACAAGAAATTGCAGCTAAGGAGGCTTGCAAACTTATTCTTAACACAATAGAAAACAGCAATCTTAAACTCCTTGTTGGCTAAAGAGGCTCAACAATTTGCTTATCACAACACAAATGAACAATACTTGAGCAACAAATAGAAGGCACAATAGGCTCAGCGTTTTGTTCTCACTAGCACGGTTCCAACTAAGTGAACTGAAACTGAATAACAATTTGCTGCAATTCAGGCTCGCAATTTGCTATGACAATAACCGTTAAAGAAACTAAATGAGCAAAGGCTCTTATTTATAGAGAAGCAGAGGAGTAGGGAACCCTAAAATCTCCTTGCTTTCACAATCTAGGGCTTGCTCAGCAAGCAAGCTTTATTACTAAATCTAGAAAGATAAAACCAGAAAGCAAAAGCGGAACGCAACTATTACATCTTATCTTCTTTCTATCCTCAAAGAATGGATAAGGATTATTCCAAGAAAGCGGGAAAGAAAGCTTCTAGAAGAAAGCTGCTTTAAAGCTCGATCACATCCGCTAGGAAGTTAGAGATTGTGTCCCGGTTCGGTGCATCTATGCCATCAACAGTAAAACACCGCTTTTCAAGAATATCTTCAGCATCTGCAATAGATCTCAAGAAATCTTTGACCTCATTGGCCGCTTTATCGAACTTTGCTGACATCACTGAAATATGGCCTATCCTTCCGCCAACTGGACTGCAACTATGAATGACATTCTGGAACTGATTTTGCACCTCCTCAAGCCCGACGTTCTTGGGCAATGTCTTATGTTTTTCTTTCATCCATCTCTGTGCAATCTTCTTGCTATATTTATCTTTATGCATATTCCACATCCTTTCACATTCATCCCTTGAAAGAGTTACGCTTTCAGGCCATGGGGGAATGGAAAAACACCTTTCGACCATATCAGGCTTTAGACTGCAAATCAATCTACCGTCTGCTGACTGGATCTCCCTAGTAGCCGGGTTGTAATGCTTAATGCAAGCGATTACGAACTCAAGGCTCTGAACTGATATAGGAATTGACGCTGCCCGAGGAGTCCGGAATGTCCAGGTTCTTGATTGAAGTGTTGCCTGCTCTCTCCAAGGCATGTAGATCGAACACCGACTTGACATGATGCAAGTCTGTCTCAAATTGTTTTGATATAATTGTGAAAGAGAGCTGATTCGACTTGAAAACATTAGGAGTATACTCCATTTGGAAAACTTAAAGAATGATCAGAAACTCGCCTTGGTTCGACAAGTCTTGAACAATTTCTATTTTTAGAATGCTGATTTTTTGCTCCAACGGACAAATTTTTGAGAAATTTTTCTGAGATATGGGTTTTCTTCAGAATATCGATACAAGACAACCCAGATCGTCCGTTTTTGAAAATTTTGAATTTAGCCTGAAAAAGCAGCAAACTCTAATTTCTTCAATTTTTCCGAAAAAAGCTGGCATCTGGGTTTTGTTCAGAATATGATTAGAAATGGACCCAGATGATTAGATTTGCAAAACCCTGATGTTTGATCGAAAAAGCAGCCAACCCTAGGTTTTTGAACTTTCTTGAAAAAAACTGCGATATGGGTTTTCTTCAGAAGACTGATTGGAAAGGACCCAGATGGTTGAAATTTGAATGCACTGAGGTTTTTCACTGACATGCAAAATAAAAGCACTTGCTGCAACTTGATGAAGTTCTTGAAAAATTCTTCAGAAGATTGAGGCAAAAAGACCCAGATGACTGAAAAATTGAAAGCCTTAGCCTTCAGCTTGAAAAATTTGATCTTCTGGAACAAAAAGAATGAAAAGCAAGGGTTTATGCTTGCTGGTCTGAAAAATCTGATGTAAAACCAGCAACTATGGATTCTTGAATCACAAAAATTCTTCAAACTTGCTGCTCCAACTTTCTCCTCTGGATGCTACCTGCAAAAAAAATGAAAAATACCTGAAAGAATGAAGTTAAATAGACTTAGGGTTTGATTTAGGTTTTGCTTTCTTTTTGCTTTTATTTTCAAAACCCTAAATCTCAGTCCCTTGAACTTGGACGCCATCCTTCTCCTCTTGCAAATTTTGAAATTTTGAAAAACTTGAAGATACTCTAAGGCATGAAACTTTGGGCGCCTTTCTCCAAGAGGGGCGCTTATTTTCACCAGTGTTAGTCAAAATTTTAATTTTTTCAACTTTTCTCCATTTTGACAGGCTACTTCACCTCTGATTTCCCGTTGACAGATCAACCCGACAGGCGAGCTGAGTGGTTCACGGCGGAGCCTGACTGAAACTGAGAAGGATGTTCTGGAGGCACCTCCTGCTAAAAACTAGATTTTGACCTTCGAATTCACGGGTGCACATTCCTTCTAAGGGCGCTCAACTTCTTCAGTGTTAGCCATTTTTTTTATTTCCAACTTCTTCCTTCTCCCTCTGATCTTCTGACGAATCTTTGATTCTGGGAGCTACACTGATCCGACTGACTGTCTGAATATTTCGTTGGATAGCCAAACTGATTTTGGTGAGACCTTCTGGATGCTACTTCTGCAAATTCCATCATTTGAAGGTCTTAAAGTTTGGGCGCCCTTCCTCAACTGGGGCGCCCACTTCTACCAGACTTAGAAAAATTTTCAATTTATTCATGTCTTTCACTTCTATGGGCGATCTTGTTGAATTTTGAGCTCCGGGCGTCGGATTGATGAAAGTTTGGACTCGTTGCGAAGCTGAGAGGATTTTAGGAGGGGTCTTCTAGAAACACTTTTGCCAAAAAAGTAGCTTTTAGGCCTTCAAAAGCTTGGGCGCCTCTGGCAAGCTGGGGCGCCCAGTTTCACCAGAGTTAGTTTATTTTTTGCATTTTTCACCTTTGCTTTCGGATTTCTCTTTTCAACTCTCGTCTGACCCTCTGTTCAGCCCCTTGAATCTGATGACTGCGAGCTCCGTTTGTCGCGCTGGATAGCTCACTGGAAAGCCTGTTGCATTCTGAAGACGTCTCGTTATAACCTTGACTGCAAATTCATCTGTTTGAAACCTTGAAAAGTTGGGTGCCTTTCTTCTCCTAGGGCGCCCAGTTTCTCCAGACTTAGAAAAAATTTCAATTTATCTTCTTCTTCAAGTTTCAGATCTTCATTCTACATCTTCCACTTTGACTCAAATTTGTCAGAGACTGGATTGTCGGATGCTCTGACGGGGATATTCATCGCGAAGTTGACTGAATACTGAGCAACTTCCATTGGAGATTCTAACCCTAATTCACTCATCTGATACCCTAAAAAGGTGGGCGCCTTTCTTCAACAGGGGCGCCCAGTTTCAGCAGTGTTAGAAAATTTTCATGACTTTTCAACTTTCTTCCTCGTTCCTCGTGCATGTTCATTGTTTCACTTTCTGTTGGAAGTTTAAGTGTTGAAATTGACGCCTGGCAGTCGGATGACCTCCATTGATGACCTCGGAGGTCCAGATACACTTCTGAAAAAGCAGAATAGACCCAGTAGGGCAAAACTAATAATTTTAACATTCTGACTGCACCAGCCTGATACGGACACATTTTGAGCCAATCAAAATCAGTTCGGACCCTGTTGGACCAACTTTCTATTTTTAGAAAATTTTGCCAGTATCCGTTTCGAAAGAAACCCAAATAAAACCCAGAAAACGTTACTAATTTTAGAAAATTTCTAAAAATAGCAGTTTTCCTAAAATTTAGGGATGAAAAACTGAGATCTGGGTTTTGTAGGTTAAGCTGCTCTTAGCAGACCCAGGTCGTCAGAAATTGAAAATTTTGCGTTTTAACCCCTCATGCAAGACATGCACACCCAAATTTTGACCTTTTTGACTGTTTTGACAAGACTTTTACTCATTTCTTCAAAATGTCAGTGTAACAAAAATTTTAATTTTGGGGTACAACAATTTGTATGCCATCAGAATTATGCATACATTCGACAGTAAAATAATTCCTGAATTTTGAGTACAGCTATTAAATTAACTTAACAAACTAAAATTAGCCAAAGTTTCAAAAAGTAAATACAATGTACCAAATTTGCAATGACATTTGTCCCCCTTTTAGCTTTTTAGGGTATTTTAGCATATTATTTTACTTAAAAAGTTTGCTTTTTTATTTTAATGTGCCAAATGAAGCAGACAGTCCAGTCCTAACAAAAAGGGGACATTCCTTCCAAGTCCCCAAGTCCGTCCGGCATCGGGGATGCCACACAAACCCTCATGGATGCACACTGGCTGCTTCTTAGTTTGTATATCATCAGAATTATGCATATATTAAAATATACATGTTTTGGCCAAATTTAGTTTCAAGAACTTTACTTTTTAGGTTATAGAAGCTCCTTGTTTTAATATTCTTGCAGTCTTTTCTTGGAAAAATCTCACATGATTGTTCTCTGAATAAAATATTTTGTTTCCACAATTTATAAAGCATCTGCTCTTTTCCAAAACTTGATATTTAAAAAAGAAAAATGAAATAAGTTTGCCACAATGTTTCTACACTATTTTTTGAACAAGGATGGCAAGAAAGGCAGGGATGTATTACAGGAATGACAAGGGACAGCAACTTTAGAAAATGTACAAAAATTCAACATATACAAAATTATAACAAAATGTAAAACAGACTGTAAGATTTAGAGTTTAAAGAGAGTCAATGAATTCACATGACAACCCAAAAAGTATCCATCAAGATTCAATCAATCAAAGGGATACATGAAAATTTCATGGTTTTTTTATAAACATATGTCACCCAAATCATATTCTCCTCTCTTCTTTCTTTTCTTGCCTTCTTCACTCTTACTGCAAATGCAAACAAAATGTGTGGATATGTGGTATCAGCATTATAATGCTTCATTTTTAGATGATACGATTAGGGTATGGAGGCCCTATGGGGCCAGCCCCCAACACCCCTTTTTTTTTCTATTTTTTAAAATGTTTTTCTTGTATCACCTTGGGGGAGACATAGCTACCCCCAAGATGGTTGAGGGGTATCTAAGTGTTATAATGTTACGCTGTTGGATGGAAGAATTAAAGTTTCAAATGGGTTGTGAGTGGCCTTGTGAGCCAGCCACCCACAATCACAAGGCTCCCACATCCCTTTGTTTTCCCATTCTTTTATAATGTTTCCCACCCTCCAAAGCCCCATGAAAAACCAGAACAACCTTAGGGGCATTCATCAACCTGCCACTTTTCCTGCAAACGTAGGGTTCTATGACTATTTTTTAATTTTTTACTTAGTTTCATGATTTATGTTGATAGAATACATAGACATGGTTGTATATTGTCATTTATGTTGATAGAATCCATAGACATGGCTGTATATTGTCATCAACATTGATAAAATCAATATGCCAAGTTGCAAATTTCAATTTTAAATTTTAAATTCAATAGTTATTAGTTTTGTTTTGAATTTTGCGAAAAAAAATTAAAAAAAAATTATACAAGTTGTCTTTTTTTTTTTAAGTTTTACTTTTAGATGTTCAATTTTTTTATTTTGTCAAACTAAGACTATAAATTTTGTGTATCCTCTGCTTCTATGCTTTATGTGACCTAAAGTAAGAAAAACAAAAGCAAAATCCTTGGTTGACAAAGATTAAGAACAAAGATTTGTATCTGTGTATCCCTTGCATTATGCATAGTTTGAATTTTGATTTTCAAATTATAAACTTATAAATTTTATATCGTTTATTGCAATGTCACCATAAATTCTCATGACATGAGTGAGGATGAGGTTGAACTTGAGCCTCAACAAGTTGAAGACAATGCCGAAACAAAATCTGATTATGCACTTGATCATGATGAAAATGCAGAAGCAAAGAGGGGTGACCATGAAATACACATCACTAGTTCCATTGCAAGTGCATGTTAGAAATTTTGTCATTGATGTCAAGACAAAGAATAGCTTAATCAGATTCGCTTAATCAGATGGTGATTGAAAATGATCAAATCATTGGCGATTTAATCAGATTCAAGTTTGCTGTTTTATTCTGGGACAGATTATTCAGATTTAAATACTCCCCAGACCTTCACACATATCAAACTCAGTGAAGATCATATACAGATCATATACAGCACTCAGAAGATCATATCCAGCACTCAGTCATCGAAGATCATATAATCGAATATCTTTAACATATATATTTTTGTTAAAGAAAAAATTGAACTATTTATTCTAACAAATATTATGTGAGGTGTGGCTGATCAAATCAAGAAACGAGTTTAACAAAATAAACTTGTTTAGTAAACATACGTCAGAGTTTATCCAAGAGACGCGTTTTTAACATAAGTCTGTAGAGACGTGTTTTTGGACAGATGTGAATCAACTAAAGGCATGGCTTTGAAGAGTGATGTGTTATCAAAAGGGAGGCAACTTATGATCAAAGAACAAATTTAAATAATCAAAAAGTTCAAAGTAATTTCTGTAAGGATGCGTTCATTTGCTCAAAGGACGTGATCTGTTGCATTCTTTCGCTCAAAGGACGTGATCTGTTTTTGAAGAGATATGTTCTATTGCATGTTGCTTGAAAAGGTGTGACCTATTCAGTAAAGAGATATGTTTTATTATTTTACACATGCAATAAACAATGCTGAAGTAATCAATAGAAAATAAAATAAAAGTTGAATTAGTCTTTTGAAGAGGCAGATTTTCAAAATAAAGAATAGATGTGTTCTTTCATTGGAAGTATGCAACCTTTGAGCAACATATATATTTGAAATCCCATTCAAGGTTGAAGGTGTGGTTGAGAAGATTATAAGTGATTCAAGTCAGAAACCCATCTTCTTGTGTGGGCTTAGGGTGAGATTACTCATCACAAAAAGCAAATTGGAGGATTGGGAGAGTGCAGATCTGATTGAAGCCATTTATCTTTCATCCATCAAGTCAAGGTTGGTGCCTTGCATTAGAGGTTGGTGCTCCTTGTAGGTTGGTGCCTACTAAATAATTAAAGGGGTCGGTGCTCCTTGTAGGTTGTAGCCTACTAAATCTTTCATTCATAAGTCAAGTAGGTTGGTGCCTACTTTCATTTGTAAAAAGTCATTTAAACATTTCAATAAATTGGTGTCAACTTGTTTTCATTGATTCATATCAAAAGGTTGATGTTGATAAGAGTTTAAGATTGTTTAAAAGTTGAAAAAGTGAAAGTTTGTATTGATTTACTGATTCACCCCATAAATCTTTTGTGGTCTTCAGTGCAAATATTAATTGCCCTTTTGAAGTATTGGCAAAATTTGCTAAGGGGTCCCTTTGATTCGAAGTCTCCTCTAAGACAATTTGCAATAAAATTACAAGTCAAACTTGGGGCATTTAAGGGCACTAGGTTGTGGAAGTGCCACTTTTGTAAGCTTGAATTTCAAGGCCACATTACTAGTGTTAATGCCCACCTCCTTTATATTTGAGGAAATGGTGTAGAACTTAGAATTATGTGAGACATTGGTAGAAAAACCAAACTATAAGGTTGAGATATGTAAGTTATGGGTGGTCTAGGTGGTGAAGAATGCACCTACATCTACTTCTTTGTCTCTAAGGTTGAGGGGTCACCAAAGACAAGGTTCAACTTCTACTACTTTGCAAAGGCCAGTTGCACATATGTTAGTTTCTTCTACTTCAGGGGTAGCAAAGGTTAGGGGGAAACACAAGATGACAATTGATGCTCCTAACCCACTAGCAGAATTATTCAATGTGCAATTGAAGGATGAGGCAAATGATGCCATTGACAAATTCTTCTTTGCCAATGGCATTCCATTCCATGTGGCTGACTCTCCTTATAATAAGGAGGTGAGAGCGTAGGTAGCAAGGGCAAGACCATCATATGTGCCACCAAGGGAGACAAAATTGAGGACAACAATCTTGGAATACTCTTCCAAGATAAATATGTTAATGGAGAAAATGAAGGAATCCTAGGCCACAAGTGGATGCAACATAGTCATGGGTTGGTGGACCAACATTAGGCATCATCCACTCATCAGTTAATCCTCACCCTCCAATCTCACATGAGTGAAAGCTCTCTCAACTTACCATCTCCTTCCAATTGTCACAATGAGAGCTTGCACAACAACAAGCTAATCTCCATCTTTGATCTCCCAAATCAATCCTCACCCTCCATCCTCATGGTTGGAGGTCTATTTAACAAGCCTCCTCCAAAGGACAAAAAAGAGAACACATTGTGCCTAAGTACATGTTGTCAATTTATGCAACTTCCAAGCAAGAGCAACCCAAATATCAATCAATCATCACACCCACGCATCTTGAGCAATCTAATACAACAAATGGAGGTATAACCATTGCTTTTTATTTTGTATGATTCATGCTTATGCTTTCATTTATGCTCGAATCGGAGGTGTGTGTGTTATACGTATTGAGTGACTTGTTTTGTATGCATTTGCTCTTCTTTTGTCCAAATTTCATCATCACACCTTCCATAGGGAACATTACAAATGTCCCTCTATCCTACAAGCTACAATGGATGCCTAGACATCCCCCATGGCCGGTAACCAATACAATGGGTTTTGGGTTTGGGTACAATGATTCAAGTACACTGATATGACAAAAATACATGGGATTGGCCATGTTTTGGACACCTCTATACAAAAACCAAAAAAGTATTTATATACATAGGATGGGTACATCCATAGCTTCCTCAAATGAAAGTTCATTTGTGTCCCCAAAAATTGGCAAGGGGACTCTAATGCCCTTCTCTTCTTTTGCCACCAAAATTTAAAGCAAGGCTCATTAGTGCATACCTACTACATTTCCACTGACCATTTGCTCAAATTCCTCTTAGAAGTCCCTCATTTTAATACTACAAACTATCAATTCTCATCCTCTTCTTGTGTTCTTGCAAGGTATCATCCTACACAAAAGTTATTGGAGCTTTGAATCTTTGGAGGCTTGCTAGAGCATTGCTTTGGAGCTTTGGAGCAATTTTCTGGAGTCCCTTGGAGTATTGTTTTGGTCCTTCTAGTGCATTTATCTCTCTTTCCCTCATGCCATCATGATATCCATTACCCCTCTTCCATAGCCATTAGGTTTTCCCCCATTTTCCTGTCAATTCTCCACATACACCTTGTTCCCATATCCCTCTCCATGTCCAAACCTTTTGTCCTTTCCCTTTCATGCCCTTTTGATCCCAATTTTTACATTTCCTTGTGTTCTCCTCTATCTCCTAGTTTTCTCCTTGTTGCCATTTGTATCCACCTGGGGTTTTACTTTTCATTTTATCAATGTCATTGTTGTAGCATAGATCTGATTTATGCATTTGTCATTACAGTATACATCTGGCTTTTATTGGAATATTCACAAGGGGGCTCTATATCCTAGTTTTCTCCTTGTTGCCATTTGTATCCACCTGGGGTTTTACTTTTCATTTTATCAATGTCATTGTTGTAGCATAGATCTGATTTATGCATTTGTCATTACAGTATACATCTGGCTTTTATTGGAATATCCACAAGGGGGTTAGCTGAGGCAATCTCCAAATTAACATTTCCATCTTGCAAGATTTCCATTACAAAAGTGTGCTTACAGGTAAAATACAGAGCATTCTGTGTAGTTTTGATAGTTGGTATAGAAGAGAAAATGATCAGGAGCTCAGTACAGGCCTTTACAGCAAATTTCAGGCAATTATGAGCTCAAGTCATTTGTGCCCCCAAGTCCAATGCCCTCATCCAATGCCCTACTTTTTCTTGAATGTAGATGTCCTTGCATCAGAAAACTTCCAGATTTCACTAATGCCCCTTTCATTTGTCTGCACTCGACTTCAGCATTTATAGTTTGTCTTCAAGAGGTGTATACATTACAATTAGTCAATTTTCTCTCTCTTCTTGCATAGATCCATAGCAATACACTTTCTTTGTGATTCCTAATAGATGACAAAAGACAGGTATTCCAGACATCAGAACAAAGCTGTCCCAGAAGTTTGAAGTTGTTCTGAGTTGAGGTCTATCCTGTAAAAATGCCAGTGACTTGGCACAAGTGACCCTGTCTCTGTTTTCAACAAAATTTGGTTTGCAGTCTCATGAAGCCATCCACAATCCATTTCCAGCATCAAATCATTCATATAGGTACATCATTTTTTTGTTTTCTGTTTCCATCTCTCTTTGTCATAGCTTGATTCCGTTTCTTGTTTTCTATTTGCAAGTGTTGTCTCTAGATTGATTAGTTTTAGCTTAGTCTATTAGTTTACATACACATTTAAAAGAATCTAATCTCAGCATTTCTCTCTTTTAGGTTTTCTTTCAATGACCTGAAAGCATGGGCATCCAAGTCGACTGGAGAAGAGGTGATGGTGTCATGCAAGTGCTTGCGCAATTGTTAGTTTATATAAGAATCCCTAAAATTCATCTGTATACATTTTTTCCCTTTAGTGCTTGGATTGCAATGCAATTGTTCTAATCCAATATATCATGAGACACTCCCAATTAATCCCTTGAAGATTTATAAACAACCCATAGAGACTTATGAGAGAAAATCTGGCCAAGGCAAAATCAGATTATGATGATCCATTATGTAAGAAGAGAAACAAATCAAAAGAAATTTCTTTCCATACATACAAATATTCATGGGCTCATTGCAACTTATTGACAGTCAAACATGTTCTATTGAATCTAGAATATAATATTCATGTACTTAATCAGATCCTTCATAAACCATTGAGAACCATGTGAAACACGAGGTATTTGATAAACAGATACAAAAATGCATACCCTTGTATTAACTCAACAAGTTGTGGTTGCAGTTCCTCATCTCTCAATTTCTGGATTGTCATTGAGACTGACTCAACTGCATGTATGCCAACCCTGATTCTGGAGTGTAAATCTTTTACTGCAGCCCTTGTTTTATCAATGACTTGTGGGTTCTCTCCTTTGGCTTCCTGATGTCTTAGCTGTACACATTTCTTTTCATATACACTTCTTATATACTCTTCTGCCTGAAAAATTAAGTGTCAACGAGCATTAGAGGAAATAGGAACACGTACCTAATTTTGTTATTGTCACAAAAGTAACAAAGATATCCATGAATCCTAAAGTGCTATTCTCTAGCCGTTAATTAAAGGACATGCATAACCAAATATAAGAACTGACATTGAAAAGGATATCTGACTGATGTCTGACAGCGAGTTATGTTTATGCAAACATCATTGTTATTAAATATCACAATAGTAAGTCAATCTGCCACTGGCAGTAACTTGTAAAGAATTTACGGATACAACCATATTATTTCTAAACAAAATTTTAAATAATCATGCATCTAAAATTAATGGCATTTCTTCAACATAATAGATGAAAATCTAATGCATTCCAACCATTTTTGTAAGAATGACACAAAATGTCAAAAACTACTGAAACATTAGTACACAGTGACACAAAGCAAACTGAAAACACATGAAACCATCAACATATCTTAACAATATATATTTAGATTTCCCCTATCACAAAATAATCTTTCATTCTTATTTTGACTAAGCCCAAAACTGAAGTTTCTTTTGGTACATAAACAAAAGTGAGGATGAAACACCCAATCATGTCTAATCTCACACCAAGGCAACTTGCTAATAATGAATGAAGATTTCTCTATAATGCTTTAAGACTGTTATTTACTGAAAGATTGTGGTATTGGTAATCCAGAACCAAGCACCTTGGCCACTTCTGATGGTTTAACAGATGCATAAAACCATAAAATGACGTCATTATGAATCTTATTATTACAATTCTTCTTTAAGAGATGCTAGAATCTTCAGTGCAAAAGAAAATCTACAAATAGAGGCACATACTACAAATTAGTACCTTGACTTCATCGTAGAGTTTTTTCTCCCATGCATACAGTCTCTCTAAAGTTGACGCGTGGCTTCCAGAAATCATGCACAAGTCCTCTACATTGTCACTGCTACTGTCATCCAAGTCATCTTTTGGAATTGAAACAAAATGAGTTTTGGAGGATGAAGATAAAGATGATGTAGATCGATGCCAGGTTAGTAAATTCACCACCATAGATGAAGGTTCTGTATTGATATGCATGAAATATTAGAAAATCGATTAGAAGTTCATAATGCAAAGCATATGCTGCCCCATTCATTAGCTTCGCATGCATGCAGTTAGCCACAGATTCAAGGAATCATATGCAGCTTGAAGAACAACATGAAGAATCAAAGATTTACTGGGTTAACCACTGGATAAACCTACCATGTGAGACGGGCACTGCAGGAACCCTGAAACAACATATACTGTAGGGGATGAAAATTCTGGATGTCCACGACCTTCCTGTAGCACTGACAAGTTTCCATGTACAGCTAACAGTTTCCCAAGAAAGACTTCCTCAAACAAATAAAATCATGCAAAACCCTACTGACATTCGCTAATTCAAGCAGTCAATATTTCATAATAAAAGCTGACAGTAACATTCAATGCCTGCTTCTTGCACTCTGAGAGTTCTCAATTTAGACTATCGTTTAAAGTAATGGATCTAAATAAATGCCAGCATTAGATTTAAAGCTAAACTCAAGCAGTTTCAGAAGAGCGACTCTGTAGTCAATCCACATAGAGATTCAAATTAATGTCTTAGGGTACAACAAAAGTTTCAGAGTTTTGAGGGATTCAAAGCCTAGAATTCACACCGGTATGAAGTAAGAAGGAAAAAGTACAAGAATTCACACCGGATTGTAATTCAAAAATCTTAGTGAATAAGTAAGTTGGTGCACTTTAGGTACCAAGCAAAAGATTAGAACATTATAAACAATACCTTTTGTCTCGGTGAGGTTTGAATGATGGAGCACTTTATTTGACTCGAGCATCCTGGAAACTTCCTTGCCAGATTCATAAGCCCTTATAAACCAGTCTTCAATCTCCTTTACAGCGTCCAGAAGATTTATGTTTCTGGGGGCAGAAGCCACCATCTGCCGTTCATTGTCTAATACGACTTGTTTTCCCGAAACCTCCTTGTCTTTCTCCGCTGCCTTCATAGTCTCTCCTTCATTTGCCTCCACATCGATAGAAGGAATATCCTCCACGACGACTTTACTTGTAAACTGCATCTTTGTTTCCCCAGATGGTTTAGGCTGTACTTGAGTAAAAGCATCAACACTTGAAATTGGTACATGTTCCTGGGAAGAAGAACCAGTATTGACACCTGTCTCACTGGCAATTTCAGAATTATGTGTGTGTGGATCAACAAAATCAGCTCTAGACGTTTTCTTAACAAAATGCACTTGCTCCGAGTCCCGTTCTCCATGATCACCATCTTCTAGATCAGGAATACCCTCTTCCTCCCTAAGTTGTTCCAAATCTAATTCTCTCTCAGGCGAGTGTCTGATTTCCCTGGGATCTATAGAGTAATGTTGATCGTCAAGATTACTAAATGGATTGAAGAAATCCCAAGGAGATGTAGTAGGCTGAGGAGGAGGCGGAACTGTCTTCTGAGACGAGGAAGGGGAAGGAGGAGTAGCAGGCCTGGAAGATGAGGGATCAAGATCCATTCTAGACTGAGGGACAGATGAAAATGATTCCAACGAACCTCTTGTCCCGGCTGGTGGCCTCTCCTCAACTGTGACAGCCGGCATAACCCCTGACCTCATTAAATTCACATGAAGCGGACTCGCATATGATGCAGGAGAATTACTATCATGAGAATCCAGATTTCTCTGTGGGAGAGAAGATCCAACTGGAGACAGAGAGTTAAGAGGGGATGGGAATTGGGATCTGGAAGAAGTTGAGGATGGAAAAGGAGAATGGGATGGTGACTTCTCATGCAAAACAGCAAGCTCAGAAGCCATTGTGGAGGATGAAGACGGAGAGGAATCTAACGCCACTTCAGTAAATTGCCTGATGCTCTGGCCAATATTTCTAAGAGCATCAATGTAAGCCACATGAGCTGTTGCCAATGCGTACCTATTATCTATAACCAGTTTTATGTAGCGCTTCCTCTCCCTGCAGCGTAACAAGGCGTCATCATCCTGAATCTTGGAGTTTGAACAACCCATCTTTCTAATTCTTCGCCACAACCAACCTTCAATTATGTACTTATTGAACCCCAAATTGAAAGCATATTCTCATCTGTTTGGGAGGCAATTGCACACCTCAGAAACCCTTATGCAATATCTTCTCATCTTTACAAACTCCAAGCATGTCAGCAATTACCACAGTCCGTTATCAGATTCTTACCTACAAAACACTACTGCTTACGCTCTGCAATGATGAACTATATCACATGTCCCTTCACTTTCTGAACTCTCCAGAGGCTCAAAAGCCTGTTTCCTGACCCAACTGTAACAACCGACGCTTAATCTTTGCAGCAAAAACACGGAATCTCAGAAAACATGTAATATTAATTTATCAAACTCTGGACCCTGGCTGATGTTCAAACTTTGCAACGAAAACCATACTAGAAACATCCTCTAGTGAATATACCTTATTTGAATAAGCATGAAGACTCTTACTCCAGCTTGTGCACTTGACACCATGTAAAGGATATCTCCAGTGCTATCCAGGTCTTGAAAAAAAAGCTAGAAAAAGATTAACCCCGAAAGGAAAAGATAAGTCAGAGGGATGGAATCTTTGCCGACCATCAAAGTCCTTTCCAATATGCCGTATAGAACCCAGAAGACGGAAAACGATGAAGCCGTCAAAAAAGGAGAAACTGATTACTGGTGATGAATAAAAAAACGTAATTTTACAAGGACCCACAACCAGAATAATGAGAAATTTCGTGGGCTAATGGACGGAGAGGACAAAAAACGAAATCTTTAATGGCAAAAACTACAGGGATAAAAATTGAAATTTTACTAGACTAAATATCGATAGCAGTTTTATGTACGCTTGTGCATTTCACAGGCAGTAAAAACGGACAGATGTACACTGGGAAAAGAGAGGAAGCTTCATGGCTGATTCAAAGCGCAGTATTGGGTGTAAGCAAATACCTAAGCCCCCACTAACCAAAAAAGTGAAAATTAATTGATACCCATATAATGAAAAGCAAAAACGAGTCCAAAATATTGAAGAAAAAAAATCAGGAATTTTGAGATCAAATGAACTGTGACATGGACAGGAGTCCTGGTCAGGATTTGGCTGCAAGCCCCCGTGGGGGATAGCAGTGGGTCTGTCAATAATAATATTATTATTATCAGTGCCAGACTCTGTTTTACTTAAAGAACTCCATCCTATAATTATAATAGTGCTGATGAGAGAAGCTGCTGAGCTGGTGCCCCGTGTACAGAGTGACCCACGTAAGTTGCAGCCCAATCGATGCCAGTATGTTTCGTGGAAATTCTCCAAATGATTTGCTTCTTCAGGCCAAAATCCGGTCAATCAGTAAACTAAAAGGTTTTAAATGTGGGCCAGGGTGCCGCCATTAGCCTTGCATTTACCAACGCGCGTAAGGCACAAAGCAGCGTGGAGTAAAAGTTAAAGAGAATAAAAAAGACAAATTTAGCATCTGTAGCAGGAACCAGCATTGACGGGTGGATGAAACTGCTAAGAGTTTTCTGAGTGTTTATATTTAAAACAGTTGGCTTCTAATCAACCTCTGCCTCTACGCTACCCCTTTCCTCCCGTCCAAATCTTCACAAATTCCCATTCCGAATACATCTCTTCCGTTACTTGACGTGAAAATGTGCTGTTTCAGTTCAAAAAGATGATAAATGAATGGTAAAATTAACTCCATTATTTGACGTGACCTTGAGCCCGCAGTTGACGGGAAAATATAACCGTTGGTGGGATATTGCACATTATGTTAGTCGACGAGATTTAGGTGGCCTGTTGTGCCAAGTGTGGAATTTATGGCCACGTAAGCGTGTGGAATGGGGTTAGTGGAGTATGAAAATATAAGTGTGTTTATGAATATAATTCTTTTTTATTATTATAATTTAAATCTTAATAAAATATAATTTATTATGAGGAAAATTACATATTCTAGAAACTTCTACTTAATTATATTTTTTCTTTACTCTTTGTTATTAATGAAAATATAGGATTAGTGGATTTTACAACAAAAATGTTTCATTTTCTTCATAATTGATAAAAGATTGTCAAACTATCTTTAATTAAATTAATGTTTTTTTTGACAAATTTGCTTAAGAAGAAATTTTATTGCAATTTTTTCTTTCATTCTCAAATTTCACAAATTGTTATTTGTGTAATAATTTATAGAATTTTATAAATATATTTGCAAACGAAGTTGGTTCTATACTTGTATACAAATAGACTTTACTACAACTTTTATGTACCATTGTGAAAGTTTTAGAGAGCAATAAGATAATGTAGCTTTTTCTAAACACATTTCATGCAACATTTATCTTTTGTGGGGTAAAATAAACCTTAAGTACCAAATTTTCATCTTTCTTAAAACAAATTTGAATGTAAGTGTAGTATATTTTTTATCTAGGTTTTTAACTTAAGAAATTTCTTTATGGAATGAGAAGATTCCATGACAAGAAAGTGATGGAAGCAATAATAATGCAAGGGTTCTAGTGTTAATTCCTAGAATGATCGCAGTGAGAATGTTAAATTATCCAACTCATAAGCAATATATGTGATAAATTATAAGGAACTTGAGATGTCAATTATGAAGATTCAAGGTTTGATCTTAAAAATTCATGGTATTTATATGAAAAGGACAAGCGTGGAAGCCAATTTTGAGTACATTTAGTGGGCAACAACTTATACAAGAGTGCCTATAATTGACAAGGCAACCTTAATTTTTTTTATTGTTACTCTAGCTTGAAAAAATTGTGGTTTATCTTTTTTCAAGTCCAAATAGACCCTAGAGTTTAGCTTAATTATTTCATATGTTTTTTTTCCTAGGGAGGGAAAGAAAAAATATTATGCATTATTATATCCCTTCGTAGGGGTTTTCCTTAATTCTAATCGAACTAAAAAAAGGCAATTTTTGAATTAACCCCTACTCTTTGAAATTCTATGTATTTGTTCTTGCAAACCCTTGATTGCATAAAAATTCTATTTTTTTTCTAGTTTTTACCTTCAGATCACTTATTTTGTGTAAGAATATCCAAAGCTAATGTCTATGAGAATTTTAAATCTTCCTCTAACAAGTTGGATGTGTACTAACTAAAGCTAACTTACCACTATTATGTGAATCACATACAATAGGCACATGTATGGTTCATATTGATTGAATGAGTGGAAAAATGGTGTTGTTCATAAAGCAACAATACATATAATGGTGGAGAATTTGATGGAGCGCCATCTTCACAAGCAAGGAGTGATCTATGGATAACAAGAATTTTTGGTTGAAGTGTGGTGATGGCAATACGAGTATTGGTTGTTGTGTGTAAAATGTGGACTTCTCAACAAACATCATTGAGGTTCTATTGGATTGATTCAAAGAAAGTTGAGATGGGTAGTATTTCATTGAACAGTTCATTTAAGTGAGTTATATTAACTACATGTAAATAATATTTTCACATTGAATTCATTATATAACTTGAGCTTGCTCTTCTACTTTAGTGGCCACAAGAGTTGGTGAACTCTCCCTTGGCTCTTTTAAGGTAGCTTCTACCCAATCCTCTCTCACTCCTAGATACATGAGCCTAATATGTTAAACATGACCCAATGTAAAAGAAATGGAGTGAAATTACTTATATGCATTAATTTAGTTGTTGGTCATTAGTTCTTTTGTTGAGATGTTTGGTTTAAACGCTTAATCATTCAATTCAAAATACTTGATGTTGCAATGTGGAGTGTGTAAATTTTTTGCTTCAAAGTTTAGCTTTGCTTGAAATTTTGAAATATTTCAATGTGGATATTTGAACTAAGTATAAAGTTTGTGTTTGCTCAAATGGAAAGGTCATAATCATTTTATTTGTTGTTTTTATTATGTTTTAAGATGTATTTTAATGTTTAAAAAAATTTTATGCTTCAAGTTATGTTAATTAATAAAACAAACAACCTTAAGATGAACAATGAAACTAAACTAATTTTGTTTGTTTTTGTATGTTTAATGTGATTGCATGCAATAAAATAAAGATATTATTCAACATAAATTTGAACCTAGATACTTGAATTAGCACATGGGTAAACCCACAAAAGTGGTTTACAATTTGAGTGAGGAAGGAAAAGTGGCAAAAAATGACCCCATACAAAAAAAATTGGTTTTGGGGGTTGGAATGAACCCTTTGGTTCGAGCGAACCAAGAATGAACCCTAGTTCGTGCGAACCAATTAAATGCAAGGTGGGCCCCATTCCTGCCAAAAAATCAAAGAAAAACACTTTATGGGAGGGGGTTCGAATGAACTTTGGTTTGCTCGAACCCCCCTGGTTCGCTCGAACCCCCCTGGTTCGCTCGAAACCCCTAAATCCCACCTTGGCATCCTTTGGCATAAAAAAAGTCCATTTTTTTGTGTTTTGAAGCTCGAGTTGAGGATGAAAATGGAGGAGACTTCCAAACCCAACTGGAATCAGGTAGTCCTTGAAACGAGCTATCCAATGACTATAATTTTAATATGTTTTAGTTTTATTATGTATTTATTTGTTTTAGTTTTATTAAACATAGGTTTTTCACTGAAAACCAAGCTCTTTGTTCTCCACATGTGGAAAAATAGAAGATTATCAAAAAAAATTGAAAAATATGAGTGCACCAGATATTGAAGTCCTTGATCCAACAAAAAAAATTGAATTTCAATACATACAAAAAAAGTTACGCGTTATACGGTCGCGCTATGTTTGAATTGTAATTGGTTTGACTTTGAAACTTGATTAAAGAAAAAATATTCAATAAAAAACTATCTAACCAAGTGGAAGCACTAGATATTGAAGTTACAAATCTAAATTCGAAAGAGTTAGAATTTTATCCTTCATGGAAAAAAAGTTATGCGTTATACGGTGAGCATCACTTTTTAAAAATGTAGTTTTTTGAAAAAAACTAGTTTTTGAGGGAGATGGAAAAAGAAGTGCAATCTGATTCCAAAAATTTTGAAAAAAATATATTTAGAATGTACAGACAAAATGTCACAAAACTCTAGTTTGCATCATCTTCAAATTCCTCACAGTTTAGCCACTATAGGTGCCCGAAAGTGAAGATTTAGTTTTAAAAAAATATTTCAGTGTCCAGTTTGGCCAAAATTGTAAACCACTTTTGTGGGATCACCCACATCAATAAATTATTTTCATTTTAGAATTGAATGTGATAACATGCAAACTCTAAAACAAAATGAAGAAAATAAACACGCAACTAATTAATTGAAGGTTTTTATTTTATTTGCAATTGGAATAATTATTTTCATAAGATATAATCAATAGTGAACACTTTTTTATTTTTCAATATAATGTTTCTTTTTCAATACAACAGTGGTAATGAATGAGTTTATAAAGGGTTTGTTTACTTGGTGGTTTGATTTGTTTGATGATTGTTTACTTTTCTTGTTTGTCGTTAAATTATACCTACTTGTATTGAGATTTTGAAATAAATGGTGATGTTACATTGGAATAAATACTTGTAATAAAATGATCCAATATATCAAAATAAAATTATTTTTTCCCAAATCTAAATTTTAGTATGAAATATAAAAAATTTGGAGAAATAAAATGACTAATCTAAAACTAATTTAATTTAATCTAAACAAAAATAATGATTAGGATCCTCATAGCTAGGATATGAGTGTAAAAGTTGGCTATGGAGGTATCCATCCAAGATCTAGAGGTCAAAGAAAATCATGATGAAAAGAAAAGATCAATATGACAAGAATAAATTGTATTCCTATCAAACAATGCAAATAGAATGAATATACAATGTGTGAGAGACCCTTGGTTATACAGCCAAGGTGAGACATAAGATTTGACAAGATCATGGCAAGTGCCTTAATCCTATGTCATGAGATAACTAATATTAAATGACAAAAGATAAGATAAAATCTAATGCCAACTAAGACTTCTAAAAATATTTGTAGAACTTAAGTAAACTTAACATGCGAATAGGACCTACTAGATGAACTAGTTAGGTAAGGTACCTTAGTCACACCAACACCCCCCCTTAAGTGTAACTTAGGGAGGAGGAAACTAATGCAAATGATGCAAAGATGAGTCCCAACTACCAGGCCATGTTAGGTACCTGTTGATGCCAAAATTTGACAAGGTAACAGTGTCTTATGGGAAACTCAGTTTATGGGGGGCCTTTTGCGCTAAATTGAATGACCTCCAAGTTTTTAAAGAAGTCGACTTCTTCTATAATGGGGGTTTGGAAAGGGAAAAGGAAACATATATAATAAAATAAAGTCTAATCTAGGGCGATGCATCAAGACTTAATGATAGGCATGATAAATCATAGATCTAAGGGCCTGATTGGTATTTGTAGTGTTCCAGAAAGGTAGAAACTAAAGATTAAAGTATAGATAATCCATTCATTGACATGAAATAACATTGTATACACTACTACTGCCAAGAAGAGTCATAAGACATGATCTAGATAAGAAAAATTGCATTCAATATATATAGAAGTTCTCAAATGAAATATCCAGACAATGGTAACGCAGTTTAAAGTTTAATCAAATAGCATAAAAGAACAGAAAGGCTGAACAATTGGCACAATCTAAAAGTTTTTTTGCAATAAAAACAAAACAGTAACAAAGGTCTGGTGTCTTTTCCTGAAATCAGTGTTCCTTCAAAATCTGGACCTTTCACTCAAAACAGAGAGAAGTATATATAGCAGAAAACTCCCACCACCTCGGAGAGCAATAACAGAAAAGATTTTGTGATCTTCGGGAATGATGCAGAAATGAGTATATTCCCAAGTCATTGCAATAGAAAAGATTTGAAACCAAGCATCCGGTCATTCCAGGCCCAAGTGCATCCCCTGCAAATGATGGTGGTGGTCCCGACAAGGTTAAACAAACAAGTGTCATCATCCTGTGAACTAATTATGACACGCGGTGGCTAGTCACAGCATTTGGTTCACTTGATTCATCGTCTGAATACGAAACTCGCCGAAGAGACACGTGGAAGCATAGCACTGCTCGTGTGAACCTTTATCTTTCGTCGTTGAAGACTTGCGCCAAGGTGACACGTGTCGCGTGGATGGAGCTCTATCCAAAAGTGGAGGAAATCGATCATCGGTTGTGCGCAAAAGAGACGTGTGCAACATTTCGCTTCCCACGGTCGTTATTTCATCCTTGTCCTAAAATATTGTACGGAGTAGACACATAGCAAAAGTGCATCGCAGATGCCAATTGTGTGGCCCGCCAAATTTCTTTGGGAATGAGAGCTATGTGGCACTTGAGCGGGACCTGATAAGGAAGCAAAAAGGGATGATCAAAATGGCCCGCAGCTACAACATGTGGAAGCATAGCGGGGATTCCCAAGATGTGAAGGAAAGGAAACCTTTAGGGTCACAGAGCAGACATGTGGAGGGGGCAGCAGACTTTAACAAAAGGCCGAGTGGATTCCTTGCGATGCGCAGGCTGATACTAAGAGCAAAAATATACCTGAAGGGAGCTTGTTGAATATTTATTCACAATACCCATGTATAAATGCAATCTCTCACAAATAGAGAAAAGGAGAAAACCCAATGGAACAAAAATCCTCCCCAAAAGAGATGAAAATAAAATTCTCTCACTGAAAAATGAGAAGGACAAATCCCAATGCAAGGAAGAAGTCCCCCCATAAGAGAGAAGAAGAAGAGAGACTATGTAGCCCCCCCTCAATGTAGTGTCTTATACAATGATGGTAGATTTCTAATAATGAATGCTAAAGATGTTTCAAGACTATTGAATAACATTCCTCCCCTTAGGAAGAAACAAAAACAAGAATGTATGCAGGATTTCTTCTTAGTCTTGAAAGGAAGACAATGGAAGAAGAATGATGTGTGATATCTCTAAAGTATGTTGTCTCCATGTTGATGATGAAGAAGATAATGCAAAATGTTCTAGAAATGATTATAAAATATAATCTAAAGACAAAGATATCTCCTCTGAAGATAAATAAGCCTACTCCAAATCTTAGTCAAAAGTATCCACACTCACGTCAAACTATGATGAATGAGAATATAGAGAATGAATAAGAGGGTTAGAGTGTTCCCTCACAACAATTGAAGAAGGATCATCTCCATCAAAGAGAAGATGGATGCAATCAATGGTGTCTCCCAAATTTGAAATGTGTGACTCTACAAACAAACTTGTAATGTTTGTCAAGTACTCATCCCAAGAAATCATAGTTGAAAGATGATTAATATCTTGTTGCACTAAATCACGAGAAGCCATATTTGTAGCAACACAAACATCAACAAATGCAACAATTACCTAATTTAGCTTCCAGCTCAATCAGGTAGAGCTAAGATATTACATGATGATAAAAGATAAAAGGTACACATTGATTTATGTTGAAGTTTCATTCATATGCACAGAAGTAGTTATCAAATAAATTGCAGTTCATTATGCAAATGTATACAAGAGAAATATTTACAAATTTTTTGCATAAATGTTGTCTTTATTGATAATTACAAATGTATGGTGTCCCACACAAGCCGTGGGAATAACTACTTCAATACAACATAAGATATAAACTATACATTTAAAGATATAGAAAGGAAAGAGTATATGAAAAGAATAGGGATTTGTCATTGCTTGAATGATGAACCCCAACTTGAGTTGTTGCATCCTTGTCTAGTCCCTCCTGCTTGGTTGCTCCAGAAGTTGCTTTGCTGCTGCTTGAAATGCCTATGAGAGATGGAGAAAAGTTGTGTTAGAGCTCAAGACCCATTTTCTCTACATATGTTATATCAACAAGTTTATAATTTATCCTCATTAAGCACTGAAACTATTTTTACAACATTTCAGATATCAAAGAAAAAGCAAAGGATTATCATCAATATCCATCATATTCTGAGCTTCATTGTTTTCTCTAACATGTTTGTTCACTGTGCAAGTATAGGTGAATTTTTCATTACTGGATTATTTCATTTTGACATCAGCATGTGGAGTAAAATGGGCTCCCACAAGGTTTGAGCCCAACATGTTGCCCTCTTGTTTCACTTAAGAGGGATAATCACAAGTTGGATCATCTATGAAATCCTTGAAGATAAGTTTTGCATAACCATGATTATATTGATGAGGGATAGTCTCCTTATTAATAAGGCTTTCCCTTATCAATAAGAACATTCCATTATATCAATATAGTCATGATTCAAAAAATCTTGTTATCAAAGGTTCCATGATGGTCTAGACAAGCACAAAGATAAAAGGATTGTATATGGAAGCTTGTCCTAGTAAGGGGTGTAGATCTTGTTACAACATATGTCTTCAAAGTAACCAATGCATAGGACAATATCAGATTACCAATGATAGTGAGCAGCTCGAAGGAAGTAGGGCAGTCACTACATTTAAAGGAGATCAAGACTATGGTATTAAATACAACAAACACAAAATAAAGCAGTAAATGTGAATCATCATTATTCCAAAAAGCAGAGAGTCATTTCCAAATGTCATGAAAGTGTCAATTGGGTTACAATTAAAATGAATTTTATTTTAGTAAGCATTGTCAACCTATTATTATGATTATATTCACCATTCTTTTTGGATGCACCTTTCTTAATTATAATATGCTCTTTTGTGTGATACATACTATCTCTATTCAATACCTATGTCAGAGTCTCTCTAAAATCCCAGGCCTCATGGCCTGTTGAATCTTCTTATGAACATTGTTGATATCTCATGTCATTGAGGTGTTATGACTGTATCTTTTTATGTTCTCTTGTGATTGCCCCAATTGGAGGCCTTTGTTGCAATAGGATTGATACGGAGTATTTTTTTGAAACAGAGCCATTGCTACAAATATAATGAGATAATGAAGCAAAGGATAGTATGTCAAATAAGAGGACATACATTGAAACAACACCTTAAGGAATCAATGCAAGAAGTCAGTCTTTGGTAAGTGACATTCCTAGGTTAGCAATCATTTTCAAGGGCAACAACCATGATGGCATGACACAGTCCACAGAGGAAAAAACCAAGAGCATGATAGTGTTCAAGGTTGTTTAATGATACAACCTCTAATGGGAAATTATCTGTAATCATCAAAGGGGTTGTATGCAACTGGTTTTGTCAGCTAGTTATTTCTACATAATGCCTATGAGACCAAGATGAATCCTTAACAAATGAGGAAAACACTCTATAAATACAAAATGAGCAAAACCCAAAAAATGTTCACATATGAAACCCTAGGGCCAAGCCATTGGAAACTTGCAGCCATTTAAAGACAATTTCCACATATCCCAAAAGAGAAATCTATGCAACTGAGTATTCATAATCCATGTGCAAGAGAATAGACAACATACCCATGAAAATATGACACAAGATATACCCTAGGAAACCCTTAAGAGGGAAAAAAACCAACCTCCAAAACCATCCATCTCTCATGTATTATTCAACAATATAGATTACAATACATCTTTAGAGTCTCCATGAACACCATTGAAGCATCAAGCCCTCTCCAAGCAATCCATGTGAACAAGCATGTAACCACACATCACATGCTATGCTTCAAACCCTCACAAATGCTAACCAAAACTAACATGCAAACTTACCTCTCAAAACAACTACCCTCGTGGTTGCTTTTATAGAAGAAAGCTCCCACAAAACCACCAAGTGGTATTACACAAAACCATGTGACTAAAACCATGAGATTACAAAACCATGTCCTCATATTTAATATTGGGTACTTTATTTATTTATTTTCCCCAATATTAAATAATTACATTTTTAGCAAGTTAACTTATGTCCCAATGTTACATGTAACATAAAGTGGCCTCAAGAATAATTACATTAAATACATTATGCAAGGTGTACAACACACCTTTTCTTAAGACTTTCATGAACATAAGCTCTCAAGTTAACAAAAGAATAGAAGAATCTTTCTAGAATTGTAAAAGAGAAGTTGCTATAAAAGGGATTCAAAGCCCTCAACATTAGCAAGGGTAAAATCCAGAAAGGTCGAGAAAGCATACAAAATGCACAATAAACAAAACATATTCATCTTTTTCCTGCATTTAAGAGCAGAGAATGGTTCTCTTTCACAGATAATGAAGAATGTATTTCAGAAAAAACTGGAGGTCACTTTCATTTCATGAAGAATTTGCACAGGAAAAATAAACATTCTCATCATTTTCTGCACAAAAAGAGCTCGTGATAGCATTGTTTTCTATAGATATTGAAAGGAAATGCAAGTTTATATAGAGAGAGAGCTTACCCAAGCTCATTTTTGTCGATTTCTCATAAAATATGCATGCAATTTTTCAGCTGAAAACTCCATGGAGGTTCAAGTCAAAACCCTAGCGGCAGAGCAAGCTTTCCTAAAAGTGCAAGACTGAAAAGGAAATGTGAAAAGTGTTTGACCATGGCTTTGTGCTAGGGTTTTCAAAACCCTAAGTTGGCCGACTCAACAAAGGCATTTTTGTCTTTTTTTTAATTTTCTTCTTCATAACTAATGCCCCACATTATGTATTGTATGCCTTGGTTCCTCTTTTATATTTTGCAAAGTCTAAGTCAATGTTCCCTTTTTCATATATCTTTCTAAAACATGGTCGAGCCTCTTTCTTTATTTTGCATCAAATTGAAAAATGTAAAAGACATTATTGAAGTGATGTTATAAATCACCTTATTTAATGTTTTGTATAATGCAAGATACATTGCTTTCAAGATATGGACAAAGGAGATGGTTGAAGGTTGTTTATGGTTTATGCCAAGCATGTAGGGAAGTTGGAGTTGGTTATACAACAAGTTCCAAGAATATAGGAGTGGTTTTGACTTCGTTTTGGAGGGAATTGAGAGCATTTTGGAGCATTTTTAGGTGTCTTTATGATAGGTGAGGTCAAGTCTTGACCTTTTCTTCATCCATGAGCCTTTTTGGAGTGGATTTAGGGGCTAGATTTTAGGCTTTTTGGTTGTACATGACCAAGGAAGTTTCTAGTTCCTATCTTTGTGAAACCTCTTCGAAAAGCATAAGTAACTTCAAAGTTCATTTTTGAAGTTAGTTCTAATTATTATATTTTGTCTACTTTGTGACTTTTGGAGGTACTTTGCAAAAAAAGATAGTTTTTTTGTAACTCATTTACATACATGTATATCATTTTACACCTTGGAGATCAATTAAGATAAGCAATTTTTCCTTCTTAATTTTTTGTTCTATTGTGTGCATTAGTATGTTTGATGCAAATACATGTGAATTTGTCTCATTCCTTGTTGTTGTGTCTCATTAATAACATCTTTGTGCATAAAGTATATGTATTTTGTAGGTTGTGAGTTGTGTTGGAGTGCAAATAATTCAAGTTGTGAAAAGTATCTTTCCTACTAGGATTGTGTGCATTATATCCTCGTGAAATATTGATGCAAAAACCTTAGATCAGTATTAGATTATGCATGTTAGGATTTGTTGTTCATTGAAATTGTGTGTACAAGTTGCTTTACAAGTTTAGTTAATGTTTTGGTGCATCACCCTTAGAGTTTTTTTTTCAATTTATGCAATCTTTCTTACCCTTTTCCCAACAAGTAGTTTAGGTGAGAACCATAAGAGCCAACTTTCTCTGGAGGTTTTTTATGCTTTAGGTGATCCAAAACCTTAGAAAAGTTCTCATGTTTCTCCAATATGCTAAGTTCTACAACTTAGTAGGGGTGCACTATTAGGAGACAACAACAACAATAGATGGAGGAGATGAAATGCAAGGCTTAAGAACTAGATCACCTATGAGGACACCCAAGTTCAAGTAACCAAAGTTCTCCTGAAAAATCATAGTCCACGCTAGAAGTGTGGTCATCATCCAAAGGATCAAAGTTGTCATTAGAAACAAATTATGAAAAAGTGTATAGTCAAGATGCATGACCAACCATCCCAATAGAAATGACCTCTTTGCTCTCCAAGATTTTGATGATGATTTAATTAGGAGTGAATTCCACAGTCCTCCCTACTCCACCATGAGTGATTTGATAGATAGAAAGGAGATTGTTTGTCAAATGAGGTACACACATGACATCATTGAAGGTGTCATCCCCAATATCAATATATCCCCTCCCAATTACATTCACATAAGTATTATTTCCCATCAAAATAGGTGGCATAACACAAGGCTCAAAATAAGAGAACATAGACTACAAAGATGCCATATGATGAGAAGCTCTTGAATCTAGAATCCATCTCCCTAATTCATGACTTGTAGAAGCACAAAGAGCATGACCTTTTTTCTTACTGGTCCCAATACTATGACTCTTCCTTATCAAATTTTGTGTGTTTGGAAGAATAAGTTGAAGTAGACATTCTAGAAGGTAAACCAATTTTTTTCTTCACAAGAAGATGTTTCAATTCATCAAGGTCTTTCTTATAACAATAGTGTTCTTCATGTCCATCCTTCTTGCAATATGCACACGTAGGCTTCTCCTTCTTAGATGATTACCCTTTATAAGGGGAATTTTTATGTTTTATGGAATTATATGTGGATTGTGTGTTCTTCTTAGGCTTGTTATTTTTCTTCTCTTTTCTACTTGAACACTTCTCATCCTTTGCAATCAAGGCTTAAGATTTTGAAGACTTCAGATCGCCCATTTGAATAAGCTTATCTTCCTCCCTGGTGAATTTTATAGCAAAATCCTCAAAATAAGGCACATTAAACTCACTCCCAAAGGAATTTTGTAGCATAGAAAGGAGACACAAACACTAAATATTCATATCCTAGCTTTGAAGAACACTTAGCATCAGTTGTGTATTTAATTTTTCAATTTTATAATCCATCAATTGTGTCCTTAGTGACTTGATTTTGGTGATGAAGTTCTCTATGTTGTCAAAATTACATGGATTAAGACTTATTAATTCATTCTCCAACAAATCTCATTGGATTTTATCTATTTTCCCAAATAATTTTGAGAATGCACTCCACATAGCCATAGGTGTATCCAGTTTCTCAATGTGAAACAACAACTCAAAAGAGACATGCAAGCACAAATAGCTAATGAATTCTTCACAACTATTCAACCACCTATTCTTTTTAGCTTCATCATCAAGCCCATGAACTATCCTATACAACCTCTTAACTCTTAACAATTTGTTCATTTTAGATTTCCATTTAAGATAGTTGAAAGGTTTTAGAAGTAGAATTGAAGATTGCTCCATGATAAAACAAGAAGGAAAGAACACAAATCAAGAGGAATGCAACCACAACCACGAGAAGATTCCCCCCAAATTCACTCAACCAAAGAACCCCCCACCCAAAAATATATGAACTTGGTACTTTATGACTAGTGTGATTATAGATGCCACTTGCCAAAAGCAATGAAATGGTATTCATCTTGCTACATGTAAATGCCAAATTTGGCCACAAAATCAAAGTACATTTTTTCACAAAATGAGATCAATTTGATCAAATCACTAAAAATTACACGAAAAATTATACACTTTTAAAAATTTGCACCCAAAAATGTTACTGCAGGAGTGAGAACAAAGGCTTGGGAGTTCCCAAAGCAAGAATGGCTTAGCAACACCTGTGAGAATCTACATTTTTTGGAAAATCCTAACACCAAAATCAAAAACTATCTGCACCATTGTGTAGAACACAAAATTTTGCCCCAAATCAAAAAAGGTCTCACGAAAAGGAGGTCTTGACTCTGAGTTATGAACATATTTGATGATCAAGTACAAAAATTAAAACTCCTTTAGAGAAGGGGGAAAATTTTAAAAAGAGTTTACTGATGTCATGTTGATGTTAGTAGGGAATATGCTTAGAATATTAATTGAAATTAGGCGATTAAATTTGGCAGCTAGTAGGTCGGCCAGAATATTCTTTAATGTCGGTATATTTCTCTTCCTAGCAAATTTTCATTTTTAAGAAGAATCTTTAAAAAATAGTGAAATCAATGAATACACTCTAGAATATCTTAAATATGCCTGAATATTCTTATTTTTCAGTAGGTAGTGGTGGTTGGTGGTGGGGCCTTTTCCTACGCCACATGGCCCTATTGGATGCTCTCATGATACCCTACTATACATGGAGTACATTGTGGTATGTGGCTATGCAAGGCGTAGTATGCTTATTGAAAATTTTCATTTTATATATTTTCTTGAATTTTAATTAAAAAAATGAAATATTTTTTTCACCTATGATGATCGTATCACATGCCTACGCAATAACCGTACGATCATATGAACAACCAAGTAGGGAAGAAATTTTATCTGATGGATCCAAGCAAGGTTGTCTGATTTTGACTATTTGACAATCGATCTTGGGGTTCTTGGGCCTTTTGGATGTGATGGAAGGTTTTTTTTTACCCAAAATGCTCTAAAATTGTAGCTATCTCCTGGATTTGGCAACCAATTTACAACTTCAAACCCTCATAGATCTAGCCTAACATGTTTAATTTGGATGAAATAAAAGGAAAATTTAACTTTCTTGAACACCTTAAACTCTATGGTGAGTTTAGGTTTGCACCAACAAGCTCCAAAACAAACTTGCAATATAAGGCCACAAAGAGGAACTCCCCGCCCAAAAAAAATCTAGTATTTCTATCAAGTTTTTTTGGTTCTCCAAATCATCATTCAATGCAAGAGAAGAGCATATTCAAATTTTCAAGATCTAAAAAGATCTCTCAAAAAGACTAACCAAAGGAACCCAACTTGCTTTGATACCATGTAAGATTTAGCTATGAATATAGCCACTCAAGACCTAGAGGCTAAAGGAAAGCACAATGAAAAGAGAAGATCAATATGACAAGAATAAATTGTATTCCTATCAAACAATGTAAATAGAATGAATATAAAATGTGTTAGAGACCGTTGGTTATATAGTCAAGGTGAGACATCAGATTTAACAAGATCATGACAAGTGTCTTAATCATATGTCATGAGACAACTAATATTAAATGACCAAGGACACAAGCATTAAATGACAAAAGATAAAATCTAATGTCAACCAAGACTTCTAGAAATATTCATAGGACCTAAGTAAAAGTTTAACATGTGAATAGAACCTACTAGGTGAACTAGTTAGGTAAGATACCTTATTCACACCAACAATGAGCAAACCAAAGTATGAGAAGAGTTGATTGGGGTAGTATTGTCCTTAGTGGCCTGATTATTTGGCATCCTCTCTCCTCTCAACTATAGACTTTACCTTTAATGAAGGAAGTTTGGGAGACTAAAAATAGACTAGGGAGAAACAAAATAATGTTGCTATTAAAATTTTTAGAGCTTGGAAGTTACTAGAAGTAGTGAAATTGATTAAAATAATTGCTTGGAAAAGCCTAATGGATATGTTTAGTAGATTTTGTATGAAACATGTAAAAAGTTAGAATCTTGACATAATTATTCAAAATAAAATCTTAGAACTACTATTATTCATGGATGGAGAGAGGCAAGAGCAATAGTTTATCAAAAAGAAAAAACTAAAAGACCTTTGCAAAATCTTTTTCCATTCTATTAATATTTGTTGGAAAAGTAAGGACAAACAATTGAGAGGGGGGGTGAATCAGTTGTCACAAAATAATAAACTTTTCAAACTTAACTTAATCTTTGAATTGATGAATAAGCAATTAACACATTATTGAGATAGAGAACACCAAGATTTTTTACGTGGAAACCCTGTAAGGGGAAAAACCGCGATGGATGTTAGTCCACAAGATTATACCCTGTTAAAAGTATAAGGAAATCAATAAAGGGGAATGCACATGCATTTAGACACACTGCCTAGAGCTCACTACTCAATTATGGAAGGGGCTTACTACCCAACAATACAAAATAGGATTAAAATCCAGAGGGTATGAACTGAGAAAATAGCTTCTGCACAAGCTTGATTATAGTTCCAATTAAGCACAAAAAACTCCACTTTTTCATTCAAACTACTTCACACTTCGCTCGATCTTCTTCACACTCTTCTCTTCAATCGAATGATATTCGCACATACACACATGGGAGCACACCCAACACATGAAGTACACGCTCTTATATATCTGCTACATGAGATTCCATCAACAACTTAGTTGGCCAGGAAAATAAAACATATTTTCAATGTCGGCCCAAATTTACAAATAAATTTTTAATGTGAATCCACCAAGGTCAGCCACAACATAGTGGGGACCCAAATTAATATCTCCAACATAAAAATACTTCAATTAATTTCACCTTGAAGATCCAAAACACACTACCATCATCATGTTAGCCAGGAACATGAAAAACTGAACATGCACAAGAAAAATTCTTCGACCACGAGCAAACCGATTAGTGTGGACATACCACAAAGATAGATCATGATCTAGAGACATCTAAAAACATCAAGAAATAACAAAGAAACATCCGCAACAACTGAGATTTCTAGAATCACACAAACTTCACTCAGGAACACTAATAGAGACCACAAAAATACTATCAAACCACAACATGATCAAATCAATATGCGGACCTCTGAAACTTCTAGTAGATGATCTTGATACTCTCAAGAATAAACCCTTTATTCCACAATAGTTGAACTTCAACGTAAAGAACAAGATGCCTTCATGACCTACACAGTTCCACAAGGAACCTGTAACACTTTCTTTTACAATTTTCTCAATATCCTCGACATATACAACCTTTAATACACCAAATGCTAATAGTGTTGACATCAATGACAACCACATATCAACAACACATCCACAACATCCAACAATATCAAAATATTCATAATTAGATAGAAGAACTAGAGTTTAACTATGTTGGCTACACTCATACATTATTAGAACAAGAGTTCAAGAGCCAAAAATGGTGCACAAATACATGCATACAAGAAATCACACAAGTGAAAAAATCATGCATGTTTACCCCATTTTAATAGTAGTTTGATCAATGAGGTAAATGCACATTAATTAGGGCATTCATGTTGTGACCACCAAGATGAACCAATTGGATCAAGAGTGATTGTATTTTTAAA
Source organism: Sequoia sempervirens (assembly GCA_007258455.2). Lineage (NCBI taxonomy): Eukaryota > Viridiplantae > Streptophyta > Pinopsida > Cupressales > Cupressaceae > Sequoia > Sequoia sempervirens. The sequence goes on from VDFB02193867.1 coordinate 426,827,897, forward strand.
AGGGAAAAATCATTTTCTCAACAAGAAACAAGTTACAAAAATATAAAATGGCTAGTAAACACAAATAAAGGGAGAGAGATATAAGGCATAAATTTAAAACTCCATCATATTAGGATCTATTGAAAGAGATTTTTATTCACACACCATAGGTTATGTGTTGGGTTGTCAATTCATCATTAGACCTACCATGTATGCTTGTCCATTTTTATGTATTTACATATTTTTAGGAAAGGTGACTCGACCTTACATCATAATATTCAAATATAATTTATAGGCTATATAGGTCATTTTTTGGCCCCCATAATTATTAAAATGGGCTTTCACCAACTAGATCAAGTTGAATGAGATGGATCTCTGTAATATATTCAATTTAAAATATGAGCTCAGTTGGATTCTTAGATCAAAAGTCAAGCCTCTCACATTGGGAATGTAAGAGCATCTATGACATTAAGAGAGTTGTAAGAGGGATTTACACATTTTGACCAAACACATTCACCAACCTATGACACATTAGTATCACTGTCATAGAACATGTTTGGAGGGTTTGAATAAGATAAATTAGAGTGTCGGGGTTGGAAGGATAATAATGGCATGCCATGATATATTCTTCTAGGAGCCCTCACAAGATTTAGGTGTTGGAATTTTATTGGGGGATTTGAGCACCACTTTTCGGTGGTATTAGCTCATAATTTATAATTCTCCTTTGGTGGTTTCATTTATTGGGTGATTGGTGTTGGCCTCCTTTAATGGTTTAATAACTAAGCCTTTAGGGTTGTGACTTAGAGATTGAACATATACACTAAGTAGCTATCTCACTCATCATGAAGGTGCATTTCACTTGTCAACCCAGGGACGTAAACTTGAAATGGTTCATCACTGTATGTGCACTAGGACTTTATTGTAGTCATCCATAAACTAGGAATGAAACAATGCTAGAAATAAAGTGTTGGAAGGAAATCAACTTAAACACTGAACATAAATCAACATTTGCACTAAGCATTAACAATTGGTCTGGAAATGAAAGATATAAATGAAAATCTCAGCAAACAGATAGGAAACTACTTTGTTTGCCTTGGCTACAGGAACAGTCACATAATGGAATTTTAGTGGCTGGAGGAACAAACAGTTGCTGAAATTAAAACTAACTATTGAACATAAAATAACTTTTAAACTAATAGGTGGAATTCTCACCAAGTGGCCCCCCTTGGGTGAGTCTCCCTTAGACTAACTCAAATGCAACAACTTAGAATATCATATTATTTCTTGAAAGCATAAGCATGACATCTCAGCAATGGAACTGTATTACTTAAAACTAGAAAATGTGAGTACAAACTCAAAATATCCAACCTTGTCAAAAGGGGCATCTGACCATTATTTATAGAGAGAGAAAATACTGACTAACCCTAGCTACCTAGGTAGTCGACTCCATCAAAATAGGAGGATGCCACTTATTGAAAGCGTAGAAAAAGATGGAGGAAGTTATGCATGCGCTAAATTGGTCAAAGCAGACTTGCTTCAATGGGAATCTAGCACAATACACTCCCTATATTTTCTCAACAACAAATATGACCACTAAAAAGGTGGTTACATTATTTTATTCAAATTAAGAATTTCCCTCCATGAGAGTTTTCCCGCTTTTGACTTCTTAATGGTCAGCTTCTTAACTTCTTGGCAACCGATCAGTTGGCAAGAGTTTCTCCCACTTAGCAGGCTTCATTGACATCAACATTTTAGTGGAACCCTGCACAATAACATTAGCACACACAAACAAATGTATATCCATAATTACTTCAGTAACATTCATTCAACCACTTGTAAATTCAACATAGGTAATTCACATAGCATGATAATGTCATTAAAGTCATAGAGATAAACTTATGCCAAGGTCTATGGTTTTAAGGAAAATATCAACCAAGTGTCAATGTCTATGATAGCAACAACAAATATGTAATGAACCCTATCAAAATTGAGCCATTAATTGAGCTCATCATTCCCCACAACCTAACATTTTATTGGTCCTCCATCAAAAGGAGCACTATTCTTTTGCCTAGTTAATGCCCTGAAGTCACCAACTTCCAGTTGTCCCATATCAGTCTCTGCAGTGTCTGAATTAGAATCCCAGTAGAATCCTTGTTTGTTCTCTAGTCTGTTCCATCTTTCCCTTTCTGTAGCTATGTCGTACTGGTAAAACTTGTAATCGAGCATAGGCCACAATAGTGCAGGTGGTTGCAATGTTAATGGAAGCCAAAGTTGTTGCTTCCTTCTACCAATTTGTATGTACCTGTCAACTCTTTTGCATGTTGTAGCATAGTTCTGTAAAGAATGGGGCTTAGCTTTTTTCAACTCTTCTAGAAAATTGTTCCTCCTCTGTGCTAAGTATCCCATTACTGATTTTCCTGTGGTTTCAGCTACCTTTTCATATTCTTTGTAGGCCTCTTCTCTAATAGGAATAATCCTATCCTTGTAGTTGGGGCGGTAAATAATTTTGTGCCATGTCATGGAAATATCTCCAGGGTTACTAGATTCAACCCTGAGAGGCAAGGGAGTATGAAATTCCCTTTCTCTGTAAGTTCTATACAGTTGTCCCCAACCAATTTCATTCTAAATCCAGGACATAAATTCCCTTAAGTAGAGGTATCTAATATACAGTAAGGGATTTCAATCATGATCATCAGACAAAACATAATTGTGTAGGTATAGTTCACATAGCAAATTTTTAACATTAGGAGGGGCAAACTGATAAGCCTGGAAAAATTCATGTGGAGTGTCAAGGGTAGGACTCAAACCTGAAATAATCCTTGATAGCTTAAAGGAAATATTTCGCTCCTTCAAGTACAAGGAATACACTCTAGGAGGAGTTCTACATGCTAGCATTTTGCGTATTAAATCTACCACATTGTCTACCCTTTCCTTCAAGGTAGCAATTTCTGCATTATTTTCTTCAATCTCTACATTTTTCTTTTTAATCTCATTTTGCAGCTTGCACTTTTCCTTTTTCCATTCCTCCTCTTTTCTTTTTATCTCACTCCATAATTTCAGAGCTGTCATTCCATGAAAAATCAGGAGGTTTATTCCTACCAAAATCTCTCCTAGCACCGATTCCTATGGTTCAAATGGCACCAATTGCAGTGATTCTGGTTGTTCATCCTGCTTTGGCTACAGTAATTTTGGATTCTCATCTTGTTCTTGTTGTAGGGGTTCTGGAATTTTGTCTTGTTCCTGATTCCCAACTTGTTCTGCAATGGCAATGAGCTCTGCCAATCTGATATTTTCTTGTTCCTCAAAAATATATTTTTCCTTAACATTCACCTACCCCATTAGGGCTTCCATCTCCTCCCTAGATGTTTTTCTAAGCCCAGGGCTTCTTTTTGGAGGTACACCAGTGGCTGGCTCAGTTGGTTTTGATCTCTTAAGAGGGTTTTTATCTTTTTCTTCGGCTGCAGGAAGAACAGTGTTATTAGCCTTTCGTTTCCTAGGGCTTGGTGTTGCTTTTTTTGTCATTTGCTTCTTGGCCTTCCCTTTTCTCATTTCTGCTTCTTTCATTTGTGCCTCTTCTCTCCTAAGGGAAACCCTAGTTTGAATTGGGGTTTTGGAAGGGACATTATCATCAGAATTTGAGGATGAACTTTCCTCGCCTGAATATTCTGACTCAAAAGAACCAATTTCAATAGCTTGCTCAGCTGCAGGAGAGTTTGAACTAGGGTTT